>SNQJ01S0210769.1:5098-21206 GCA_010110895.2 Picea sitchensis
AGACCTTTCATCATAAAAGAGGTTCTAAAAAAGGGTGCTTATCATCTGGTTGACTTTGAGGGAAATGCTTTGGCGGAACCTAGAAATGGACTCTACCTCAAGAAGTATTACTCATAGGTAGGTTACCTTGGGTAACTTTTTGTAACATATGTATAGTATTTCTACTATTACTTTCTAGTTTATTTTAGTATTATGGGCATGTCATTTTTGACATGATCTTTTGTCATTGTGGTAGATGTCAACTGAATCAGAGGTGTTCATTGGGTACGTAGACGATGTTAGCCGACACACTCGGAGGCTTGCCTCTGCATCTTGGGTAATTTTTACACCTCAAGGCCAGTTATTATCTCCCGAAGGTATATGCTTAGGCAACACCACAAAAAATATCACCAAGTACAGTGCAGTTATTGAGTTTCTTCATGACGCCCTGTCATTTGGTATCTCTTATCTCTAGGTCTATTTAGATGCTCAGTTGGTTGTGTCTCAGTTAAATAGAGTCTACTGTGTTCATGATCCAAATTTACACCGACGATTCCTTAGGGTACGTCTCTTAGAACGAATATTTGATTATATTACATATTTTCATGTTCCTAGGAGATTAAACCAAGTTACAGATGCTCTAGCTAATCAATATTTAGACTGGCATCTCACACACATATAAAAAGACATACACATAAACATGTAAATACATTTTTAAAGGCAAATATGATCCATAAGACACAAAAAAACATAAAAATCCATATATAATATCATAATCACCAGAGTACATAGGTGGACGCAAGAGACTAAAAAAATATGACCAGTAACAAGTCATGGGGCTTATGCCCTCAAAACATATATACAGGTGGAGCTATCAAAGTCTACACTAACTAATGTCAGGGCCTGTGGGCCCTATTGTAATAATCAACAATGTTTGCTAAATGCCGAAACAGTCGGACCCACGTACGTGGTGCCCCCACTACATGAGGCTACATGGATGGTGGAAGATCCTCAATCTCTTCCATAGGGATGGTGTGAGTGAGCGAGGTAAAATTCCACTCAACTCATCTCAAAACCCTCTCAGCCTCACCGACTGGAAGCTCTCTTGCTGCTACTAGTCCCCCTGCAGCGACAGGTGCGACCCCTAGCCGAGGACAATGCCTGTTCCTTGCATAATATGCAGGTCATGAGGGTCCCACATCTTCACACAATAAGCACATATATGTCAAATACTATGGTATTAAAAAATGATATATACAAAAAACAACATAAAAATTATATATGTTTCAAAAAAAACATGATGCAAACTTACCCATATCACCTCGCTCCTGGCCTGGAGGTACAGGGATATCGAGTTCTCTTGAGAAATCAATCCTAGAATAAGGATAATCCTCCATGGCTAGGATCTTCCGCAACAACCAAGCAAAGAAGTCATCATAAAAGGATTCATTGGTCCTTCCACCACCCTGTCACGGCAACAACATTGCCCATCTGCAAACCAGAGGAAGAGAGGCTTGATGTCCTCGTACTACCACTTGAGGACTGAAACTAGGAACTCTTTCAAAGAAGAAAGAGCATAGAATTGTCTCGAACTCGAAGTTCCTCTGCATCCAAAACCAACAATTTGTCATCTGCCTCTTCATACAATTCAACAGTGTAGTGCTCCACTCAAATATCTATGCATTTAAGCACTGGACTGTACAGTTCACCTGTGCATGGGGCACCTGATGTAGAGCCGTAGAACCAGTCATATACCTAATAAGAAACACACTTGCCTACAGTGATAAATCAATGATCTTGCTTATTGGCACCTGAGAGCTCGATCGGTCTGTACCATCCTCATAATAAATTCCTATCAATTTCGATATGTTATGAGGCCCCGAAGGAAACGTCCGAAAATTGATTGGTTCCCCTCTCCTGGAGAGGTCAGTCAAAAAGTATATATCCTCTGTAGTAGGAACCAACAACTTCCCCTCTAACATAAAAGCTTCTGCGTCAGGGTGCCAGTATTCAAACAAGGAATTCAACAACCTAGGTTGTGCTGTCATGAAAGGACACATAAAAAAATTGAGCAAGCCACATTGCATAACACTGGCATAGTGTTAGGGTATTCCCCAACTAGTGTGCTCATATCTTCATGCTCTCATTCTCTCCATTGCACATACATCCTGCACATGGGAAAATTTTCAAAGGGTTAGGCCTTGCTTTTTAAAAAACCTTTTTGCACTCATGGGAGGGTCCACACGGGCTGTTGTGATGACAGTCATGTGTACACATGCTCTGACATCAGACAAAGCGAGTGTACATGTAGGCTGTCATAGGATAGCTCACGTGGACCTAGGGCCAACCTTTTAAAGTTCGACGCCCCCCAAGAAAACCAAATTAAATGCACAAATAAAGAATTAAAAAGGAAAGGGAGGTATTTTATACTTACTTGGTCCAGACAGATGGTCATTTCGTCCACTGTAGCTCCCAGAATCACCACTTTTATCAAAGGTTTTTTTTTTCTCCAGAGTCAATTTCCAAATCAGTAATGGTGATAATGAGCTGCCAGATTCTATTTATAGACTTTTTGGCCTTTTTTTGTCAATTTTTTGGCCCCCTTATCATTTTCTTTGAATTGAAAACCATTTGAGTGATTCAAGAGTTGGTTTGGAAGGTTACGATCGAGTATCAGGGAATTTTTTGGAGTTTTGGATCACTTTTGATGGTCCGTGGGGAAAAATCTTAGATGGTCAACTTGAGCATATAGGTTAGGTTTCCACCCATACTTTTGTATCTCGTTGTCTCTATCTCTTTTCCATAGGATCGATCCCATAAAGTTGTGACACGGTACCATCATTACTGCTTTAGAAGTGTCGCAAGTTGGTGGTAGAGCTTACCAGAACATGGATGCCCTAGGTAGATCCCGATTGCATTATGGTGTCCGTGTTGACTATAGGCTCGGGAGTTCTTTTAGTTTTTCCTGGTTATGAGTTTTGAGCCTCATATGCACGAATCTTTATCACTCTTGACCTCACCCATGAGACTCCCAAAAAGTAACGGGTCTTATTTTAAGCCCTTTTCAGACCCTCTAAACATGAAAAGATTGTCGACCGATCTTGCTGCCTTTCACGCTCGTTAAATTGAAATTTGAAGTCACATCCATCCAGAGGTAGTTTACCCCTTTTTTGGTCTGGACGGTCAACTGTACGAACAAAGGTATACTCTAAGGAACTTTAGTTCTCTAGAAGAGTAACCTGAGGTATAATTTTAACCCTTTTTTTGGGCCTGAGGGACTAAATTTACGAAAAAGGAACTCCCACAGAGTCCATAGTTAAGCTCTTTTCAGACTCCCTAAAATTTAAAATATCACCGAGTGACCTTATTCTTTCACACTCGTTAAAATGGTCCAGATGAACATTCCTAACGGAGTCCATAGTTAAGCTTTTTTTAGACTCCTTAAAAATGAAAAAATTGTTGAGTGATATTTTCTTTATCACACTCGTTACAATGGTTTTGAATAGATGTCTTTTCGGTGCTAATTTACCCCTTTTTCAAACCGACTAGACTACTTTTGAAAAAGGTACCCTAGTGGAGTCTCCTTTTACGTTTTTCAGACTCTCTAAATATGAAAACTTTTCGAGGTTACCTTCTCTTGGCTCGTTAAACTTACATCGAAGGACGTTACCATTGTGTGTTTTGTTAACCGTGTTTGCATACCTACGTCTTTGGTCTAATGCCGACTCCATGTTGTTCTCAACTGATCCATCTAAAACATTCCTTATACGCAAGCCCTGTAGCACTTTGCCTCTGCGTCTTGACACCTTTGGTCCCAGGAGGGATTTTTCTCGAGTGTCCTTTCTTTGAACATCAATCTTGTCCTTGCACCTTGAACTTGTATGTTTGCAACACTCATTCCTCCTCTGTAACGTAACATTCTTTTATTCTTTTTCCAAAATTATTGAAAAAGACAAAAAAATCAAATATACCCCAAAAAGAGGAAGGGGAAAGTATTTTCTTTGTATTGGCAGCATAATGAGTCGCCCTTGGATAAAGAACATATGTTTGTTTGTTCGTCAAACCCTGGGATTTAATATGACCTTAGGAAGTTGTTCCTGCTACATTAATATGTGTCCTCCTCCATTTGGTTATTCTTCCAAACACATGGAGAGTTTGCGTTGCCTCCTACCTCATAAACTTATGTTAATGCCATGCTGGCTAGGTCTCATCATTCATTGTGCTATTGTCCAAGGGAAGTTTTTACCAAGACTGAGTTGGACCCTCTGTAGTTTGTCTCTTGCCCTCATGCCCGACCATCCCAAAAGTCCAATCAAGTCTTTGTTCGAAATAAATGAAGCCTTCAGTTTGATAATTAATATTCTCTAGTCCATACCCGACGAGTCGTCGAAGACCTCTGGGTCGTGAAGTCATACACTCATATTACACTCCTACCTGAGTTTTGAATATTTTGAAGTTGTTGCTCGAGCTCTAAATACCTCATCTCCATCCATCAGGCCTTATCAACTTCTAGAAGATGGATACTCTACATGTATATCTTTTTTATTTTGAGATGTAGCTTCGATGTGTATTTCTTACGGCTACACTTTATATAGTTATATGACATGGATCTTCAGTGTATTTGATTGGTAGCCATGATTTTATTTCATCTTAAGCATGGGTATGTCCACCTCGGTGAGACAATTATTATTTTGAAGAAGGAACCTCCTGATTTTTGGTCTGTGGGCTCACTTGTTTGGAACGCTGGTGAAGATTGTTAATGTATTTTGGCCATCAGATGCTATTTTGACCTCACACATTAGGGGGAATTTTTTATAACCCTAATTTTCACCAGACATGCTTACCTGACATCGGGCCATCTCAGATTCCTTCTTTGCCAAAACACTGCTGAACAACTCTTCTTAAAAACCCCTTTTATAAAGGCCCACATGCCCTGCTCCATTACTGCATGCGTGTACACACTAGCTGACCCAAGACAACCTGTGTGTACTTACAAAAGAACGGAAAAAGGAAAGTTGTTGATGGAACACACAGATTTGGGTAAGTTAACTAAACCTTTCGGCCATGCATGGCCAGTCATTCGACCAAATACCTAGCTCCTTGTAACCTATAAAAGAAGGGGTATGGGTCCCATTTAAAAGGAGGAGAATCATAGTAAAGAAACTATACCCAATTAAGCATTCCCTTTGTCCCAACCTTTAGCCATCCTTGTGCAAAGAGAAGTATAGAGAAAAGCAGTTGGAAAACAGTGGAAGAGGAGCCCAGGACCATGATCAAGGAGCAGTAGCCAACTTTGTCATTGTAAGGTATCATTGTGAAGTTAATAAAAGAATTTATTTTCCCGTCCTGCCATATGAGATTGTCATTATTGGAATATTGATTCTATGATTGATTAAATCTCTAACCCGTTAGTTCATAGATCAAATGCATGTGGAGTTCTTTGTTTGTCTTTAGTGAATGCAGTCAACATTGGGAGGAGAGTTGAAGTCAAAGAACAATCAAGCGTGAAAAGGGATTGACACCAAACACAAAAAATAAGGTACGTCAACTTAATCTCTTGAGCCTTGTATTTACATATGAGTAATGGGGTTCTAGGCATGGGATGATGGTAAAAGGTAAGAATCTTTAGGTCATTTTTACATGCATGATAAAACCCTTAGTGCTAGTCCGTAGGAGGGATTTCCCACCCACAACACATATCCAGTGGTCAACCTTTGTCAATCTAGATATATATCTCCAACCCAATCGACATTGACAAATCCATGTACATATAMTTCATTGTCATCTCCAATTTTCCCTTGGTATATATGCAATGATCAACTTTGATTATCACAAATCCCAAACTAAGGATGTATGTGTAAAAATTTTGATACCGCATCGTTGGTGATTTCTTTAGACCATACAGGGATATTTTCGATTTTCACACCAAATATTTATTTCCCTTTACTACAAATCCTTCAGGTTGTTTCATGTAGATTTCTTATTCCAGGTCCCCATGTAGGAATGTTGTTTTCATGTCCATTTGTTATATTTATAGATCAAAAGATGTATATAGAGACATTATTACTCTAATGGAAGTTAGTTTTTCAACAGGGGAAAAATATCACCAAAGTCGACTCCTTTGACTTGGGAATATCCTTTTACTACTAGTTGATATTTGAATTTCTTGGCTTGACCTGTTGTGTTCAACTTATTATTGAATACCCACTTGTTATCGATGGACTTTCTTCCACTAAGTAATTCATCTAAATTGCATTTCTCATTTTTATGCAAGGATTCCATCTCTTTAACCATGGAGTTCTTATAGAATCTACCCTCTCTTGAGTTAGTTTCCTCCCTGACTGACTTGGGCTACTCGTCAGTGGAAGTTAACATAAATGAGGAACATAAGTCAGGTGGAATATACCTTTTGATTGGTTTTATTACTCATTCAAACCTTCTTATGATTGGGGTCAGTTATTCCACCTCTTCATATGTGTAACATACCCAACCACCTAGGTTGGGTCATGCCACCGAAAATATTTCATGCTCTAATACCATATTGTAACATCCCCAACATCCAACTAGGCTATGCCACATAAAAAAATTCAAACTGTATGCAAATTAAAACATACACACACAAAAAATATTTCAAAACTTTATATATATAACTCAACAAATATAAATACATTCTGTAAATGCACAGATTCATACAGAAATAATAGTAAACATATACATCCAACATAGATAGGAAATAACGATAAATATAAGACAGGTATAAACCACACATAGGAAAAAACCATAAAAATAAACACATAAATAATAATGCATCATGCAATTTAACACACAATTGAAACTTATCTTGGTAATAATATCACCAACTACATGCATACCTTCCATGAAACTCATAGCCTTAGGCCACGTTGCTCATCACTCTTAGCAGTGGGTCACCCCNACACATAAATAATAATGCATCATGCAATTTAACACACAATTGAAACTTATCTTGGTAATAATATCACCAACTACATGCATACCTTCCATGAAACTCATAGCCTTAGGCCACGTTGCTCATCACTCTTAGCAGTGGGTCACCCCTGAGCTGGGACTAAACTCCACCTGGGTAAATGGATTCCTAACCAGGATGATGTATCTTAGACGATAGGAAAGACTTTGTCATAGGTGCCAACTCAAACTAACAGCCTAGAGTCCCTCATTCCCCATATGCATGTCCCACCTCAAGAAGTGTGCCCCTTCTTTGCTCAATAGTCCTTTGGATGCCCCACTTCCCTTCCATGGATTCAACAACAGGCCGAACATGAAGTCTAAGAGCCATGTAGTTGCAGTTTGGAACCTTCAGTAAATCCATTCCCAAAAATTCTCTCACCTAGAGAGAATTTCTCATGGGAATGAAAACCCGCCTCTTCAATATCCCACAGACCTAACAACCAGCTTCTTCATTCCATCTCCTAAGATAACCAACTACAGATACATGTACATGTATGGTATTGATACATGTATAGGTAAGGGTATTGGTACAATGATAACAACCGAAATGTCCAGAGGACAGCTGAATGAGTGAGTGAATGATGATGGAATGAATGGGAAAATGAACTAAGTCCAAAATATATGTGTGCATGTTCCCAAATTGACACTTGTCATGTTGGGAGCTACTTTGGCCCACTTTTTCCCATCCTTAGAACTTAGGATAAAATAATTATCCATATTTTATACTTTAATAAATATTAATATAATATTTCTTTTTGTCTTAATCTCCCTACATTAGCCCTTTTCCTTAACTTTTAGCCCCCCCTTTCCCTAACTAGTGGATTTTAGTCCCCTATACTCTTTTATCATGGTCAGTCTACATGCAATAATGTATTATACTAATGATAAGACATATAAAAAAATATACTCACCGACCTTTAACATCTAGGCTCTCTATCCTAATTCCACACATAATCATCCTAGCTTATAATAACTGGCTCACCAGCCTATAAAACACAACATATACGTAAAGGTTCCATGGCCTCAAAATCATGTGCACTTAAGTTTGATGTGCATGATATCCTAGAATGTGCACACTTCATCATTTTAGCGCACAATACAGGCGTGCACTATACCATGGAAGGTGCATGAAAAATTATATCAACAACTCACCATCTTATAAGAATTTTTACATTTACATTTACAATTTGGGGTTCGGCCTAGGGGTATTACAATATGATTTAGTTGACTCATCTAAATCATCTTCTTCTTCGTTACTTAGTTCAAACATTAACTTCTATGGATTATTTACTGTTTGAACCACTTTATATTGAGACTTCCTTCTGACTTGTATGAAGAACATATCTTGAATGTAAAAAATTTTCCTTGATGCAGGATCCCAAAGATTATATCCTTAGATTCGTTCTTTGTATCTAACGAAAATATGCTTAACTTCCTTTTTTCCATCTTCCTCCACTTTTCCTTGGGAAAATGAACAAATGCATCACAACCAAATACCTTGAGATGTGAAAGTGAATGATTCTTACCAGACCATACATCATATGGATTCAATTCTACTAGCGTCGATGAAGGAGACATATTCACCAAGTATTTTGCAAGGTCATTTGTCTCTTCCCATAATTTGTATGTGATCTCAACACAACTGAGAATGCTCTATGCGTTTTCCATCAATGTTATGTTCATTATTTCAACAACTTCATTTTGTTGTGGGGTATATGGTGTGGTGTTTTGGCAATACATGTCACACTTCTTGCAGAACTGCTCAAAATACTTTCCATAGAATTCAACACCATTTCCAGTTCTCAACACCTTAATCTTGTTATCTTTTTGGTTTTCCACAAGAGACTTAAACTCTTTGAATTTATTGAAAACCTTTGATTTTTTCCTCTGGAAATGTATCCACGTTTTCCTGGAAAAATCATCTATGAAGGATACATAATACATGGATCCACCAAGTGAGGGCACTGAAACAGGGCCAAACACATCACTATGAACCAAATCTAGAATCCTCTGTTCCCTTGTCGCTTTAGATGGAAACCTCACCTGACATTATTTTCCATATATGCAGTGTTCAAAAAAATCGACTTCTAGATTATATTCATGGAAATATTCGACCATACCTTCATTTTTCATAGGTCAAATTCCTTTTTATTTAATATGTCACATCATCTCATGCCATCACATCATCGGGTTGACTTGACAAATACTTGTCGAGTCGATTTGAATTGAATGATCCCGATTTGAGTTGAGTTGATTCGAAGTCAATTTGACTTCAGGAACATCAACGTTTTTTCATCTAGTCAAGTATACATTCCCTAATAACTTGTATAGCATTCCAATCCAAACTATTTTGATTAATACCATCACACCTTAGACCATTTTCTGTAGTATTCCCTGATAGGAATCTTCTAGGGAAATGAAGGTTTGTTGTCCATTATGTGGTTTTGGTTGTGTAATTTTTTCAAATACTTGTATTATATGAGTTATTAACTGATTGAGTACTTTTCACAAATGATTTGAATGCATCACATTGGGTGAACACATTACTAATCCAAGTACACAATGAATGAAAGTGACACCATTTGGCATCCTTTATAATGAATGGAGACTATAAATATAGACAAAAATAGAAGTATAATTGTTGCTAGGAAGCTTCAACAAAACATTACAAATAGTGGTTGTAGAGAAACTACAATATTCACTAAATAGAAAAAATCTCAAGAAACCTATAATGATGCCAATAGATGGTGTCAACTACATAATATCTCCTAGCCTGTGTGCCGCAATGTTATTTTCTCTACAAGCGTATTTCAGTTCCCACTTGTAAACTTCACAGATAAAACCCTCATGAATTATTGAAAACGTTGATTACATAGGTCTTCATGGGACAAAGTCCGTCATCCAGTGGGGCCTCGCGGGATGACCTAGTCCCAACCCGCGGGGGTGCCTTGAACTTGGTTTTCCCTGAAATCCTATGGAATCCTACAAATGGATGGGCTTGGACCTGTCCAGAAAACTATGTAACCATCATCTGCACTTTGGTATCCTTCCCACAGTAGGACAAAATCCCAAGTGAAGCTCTAATCAAGACCCTATATGGATCCTCCTCTTGGTCTAGATCTAATGTAAATATAATAATATCTCCTAACTAAGTGACATTAAATGATTCCATTTTCACTCTTGTTTCTCCACTAACAATGTGTGTGAGTCCCTTCCACTAAAAAACCATGGAATTAGAAAATGGGGACATGAAAATTCCTCCCTTCCCAAAGATTTATTTTCTTGAAGCAATGCCATCATGACCTAATGCTCCATCGGTTGATCCAAACTAAAACTGAAAATGATTCCAGGATCCCAAGACACCCTGTAAGATGTGAAGCATCCTCCACTCAAGGCATACTCTGATAATGTACTAACATAAGAGGCCTCCTGAAAACCTCCAAGAAGTAAGGCCACTCGATGTTGCAATAACTCATTCAACCCATGAATGTAATTATCTACTAGGGGACCAATCTCATGAGAAAAAACTGGCTCTCTCCTTTGTATCAACTGCGGCAATATCTCCTACTGAAATCCAAGGGTCCCAATATATCCTTAGAAAGGAACCACCACACTGATGATGCGCTACTTTTATCATAGTCTACCAACCATCATTTCCACTCTGTGTACACAATATGTAATTAATCAAAGGATCACATCCACTATCGAGGATAATGACCACCCAATGTATCCCCCCTCTAATATAATACATCATCGAGAAGTCTATGTGGTCACYAACTGATAGGGCATCCACTATACCTAGTCTTCAAGTACCAAAGGGAAAKGCCCCAATACTCTAGTACCTCTTGTTTACTACAATCATCCAAGTATTTTCTAGACAATATCCCAACATATAGTCCACAAATTCCCTTCRTGTGAACATAAGAACCCGATATATGGTAAATTCACCAGGATCCCATACTAACATGTATGATGCAAAGAACATAGMATTGGTCTGTAATGTGCTAATACAAGAATCCATATGATTTTTGATGATAATACAAGTAATAATAAATTGCGTAAACTAGGTCAAATCCTCAGAATACCGCTCCTCCAAGAAACCAATCCTAAGCCTCCCAAAAGTGAACTATGGAAATTCAAAACCGGTTCTCTCCTCTCTAATAGTGGCTCAACTGTCAAACAATGTGATCCCAATGCCCCAAACTAATCCTGTAAAGATACCGTCATGTTGATGCTACACCACTTTGATCATCATATTCAGACCAACATGTCTAGTTTGCATCATCCTATCCTAGAATCCCAATCTAATCTCCCCGAAGTAACTAAAGCCACTGTCCTGAATCCTCTCATGTGAAAGTGTCTCAATGAAGTCGAAGCCTTCAATTCCATTGTTGGACTCAAGTTTTTCCTTCCCTATAGAGTAAGTATCGACCTACCCTCTTTTGACCTCCCAAAAATAAAGCATACCAATCACTGTCACAGCTCTTTTGACCATCATTTGAATCAATCCATCACTTATATGAATTCTTGGATCCCAATACCAAATAAGAAGTCCATTGGTCTTAATACCTCCTACTGCTACACCATACTAGTAACCATCGCAGTCGAAATGAGCCAAGTACCTGGTATTCCATCATCTGGTGGAATCCTAGTACTAGGAATAAACTTTGTGCCTACTAGTTTGTTCGGCTCCTGCCAAATTGTACAAGGAAATATGTTATCTCAATCATCATCAATGTACTTGAATATTTTGTGGAGTCTGAATACCTCCCTAGAAGGTAACCCTGTTACCTGTGGTGCCTCATACTCATACGAGTACCAAAAATTCCCTATCGAAGGTGGATCACACATAGCCCTCATAATAATCTCTCTAAGTGGGAGCTCAAGGGATACAAGTGTGCAACCTATGTAGTGAATAATTCCATCTCTATCAAATGGAATCTCTATGAACTGACCCAATACAATATGGATCTCCTCATTTTCTACAACCACATAGTCAAAATAAAATAGCTCTGACATAGCTATAGTATTTCATGTCTCACCCAACTGACTCAGGTGATTCCTCCATGTCCTATCAAATATACTGCTAGCATCAAAACAGAGCACTAGATGCCACTTCCATTTCCTATAAGACTAAAAAGTTTTAGGTGCGATGATCAACCCAAATGGTATGACCAAGGACTCAAGGTAACATATTAGAGTGGTCCTATGGATATCATGCTCTATGTACCTACTTTGGTGATATCCCACTCGAAGATCAATATATGAACGATATACTTATCCGTGTGGCTCATCCATCCAGTCATCAATCCTGGGTGAGCCAAACTCAATGATATGTTTGAATTCTCTGTCCACAAGTCACCTCATGGGAAATATCCCAAAAACAGACTGCATACCATCATACATTGTTGTATGATGTTGTATCCCACTGCACATCATTGTATCATAATGTACCATCCTATATTGTATATGTTCCACTATATCAATCACTCTACTGAAATTAACTGAACATGGATCCCAGAGTGATGTATCCATATATGTCCTATACTCAATCCCCCAATCAATTGGTGCATATACTTCCTTGTTGACTAGTCCACAAAGAATTTTCTAGACTACTATCTTTGGAACTAATCCTTGAGCCAAAATAAATGACTCATGATCTCTATAATGCAAAACAGGTGCATGATCAAATACCTTTGTGTCAAATCTCTTCTCAAATACCTAGAACTATGAATGTCCCTTGGGCATAATTGTCACAAGAGGTTCCCGCCTTAGATTATGAGTGCCACTCATTCCCTCATGTGTCACTACTATGAAAGGTGATGGAGTCTCTACTATTGTCGATGATGAAGAGCATGACACACTAAGTTGGTAACAAAGATCCTCAATCTCCCTTTCTTTGTCTCCAACGAACTTAAGAGTATGGTCCCTATCCATGAATAGCTGCAAATAATTGTATTTCGTTGTRTCTAGTGCTTCTTTGATGATGTGTAATTGAGTACTACTTATTCCATCTACAATTCCTTTTTTTCTCTCCTCCATATGAGTATTCCACATAAGATATTCAATAAACATATGAGCTCCATCTACCCTTGTGAACACCTGCACAATTTGTTCTTACTCGACCAATAATTGGTCCTTGAAATATTGCACTGCTAGAGGTATTTATTTAATCTCATAATCATGTGGAGGTATAGTCACATCCTTCTAATCAATGACATCATAAATGAGATATGGTGTTGAATCCTCATCATGTGTAGGTGTTATCATGCTTGAGCTACCTTCATCATAAGTATCATTCATAGTCATAGATGTTGGATCTTCAACATCAGTTGTTTGTAACATTTCTTCATATTCATCAAAAAATGTTGCATCCTCATCCTTTTTTTATTCATCATAGGTATATACATCCAACACACTAGTTTTATCAATCTCATTGGTTAGCTTTGATGATGTATCATAAGTTTTTATTTGGTCCCTTTCTATGCACACATCATCCTTATGGATATATGTATTCTCCTCCAAAAGGTCAATCTACGGTCTTGCTAAACCTTCCTCATGAAGTGAGGTATTTTCTGAACAAACTTCTTCACATTTGAACCCCTTTTTAATATTGTTCCAAATAGAGGATTCAACAACTCAAGATTCTCTAACAATGTTTTGAAATTCTTTTGATAGTTATGACAGGATTGAAATAATTTTGTCATGATTTATTGATTTGTCTCAATACTATAAAATTCCCTCAGGTTGGAAATATCTCTATCTTTGATACCATTGTAGAATCTCCTGATGGGAATATGCTAGGGAAATGAAGGTCTGTTGTCTATTATGTGGTTCTGGTTGTGTACTTTTGTCAAATATTTGTATTATATGTGTTATAACTGATTGAGTACTTTTCACAAATGACTTGCATGCATCACATTGGGTGAACACATTACTAATCCAAGTACACAATTAATGAGAGTGACAACATTTGGAATCATTTATTATGAATGGAGACTATAAATACAAACAACATTACAAGTCTAATGGTTGCTAGGAAACTTCAACAAAACACTACAACTATTGGTTGTAAGGCAACAAAAGTATTCACTAAAAAAAACAACTCAAGAAACCTATAATGCTTCCAATAGATGGTTCCAACTATAGAATATCTCCTAGCCTATCTGCGGCAATGCTTTCTTCTCTGCAACCATCTTTTTGTTCCCTCTTGTAAACATCATGAATCAAACATTGATGGATTGTTGAAAACCATTAATACATAGGTATTTATGGAATGGAGCCCGTCGTCCAACGAAGCCTCGCGGGAGAACATAGTCTCAACCTAAGAGGGTTCCATGAACTTGGTTTTCTAAAAAACCCTTTGAAATCCTACAGATGTCTCATCTTGGCCCTTTCAAGGAAACTCTGTAACCCTCTTGTGCACTTTGGTATTCTTCCCATAGTATGCCAAAATCCCAAGTGAAGCTCCAATCAATAACCTATATGGATCATCCTCCTTATTTTATAGATATAATGGAAATCCTTGATGGATTCCCCTCTTATCTAGCTAGGGTGGATATTTCACCACCGAAACCAAGCCAATAGTGGAAGGGTTTTTCCCAAAACCTCGATGAAAATTCTGGTTACAATATAAATCAATAAGATATCAAATCACAATAATGAGAAGTGGGGGGTTACCTTTCTTTTATACTTTTCTAGCCCTTTCTAGATCCTTTCTCTAGGCCTTCTAGAAATTTCCCTTTTGGACTACATCAATCCTACTAGATCTTTCTCCTTTTTGACCAAATCAAATGTAAATTTTAGAATTCTTCCCTTTTTGAGTAAATCAAATATAACCCTTATTTTCACTCCAATTTTCACTTTAGGATTAAAAGTCACTTTAATAATAATTAAGTAACTTATTAATCTAAAGTTACTTTACTTTCCCCTATGTAACTTTAATAATATATCATAACTAAGTGACATTAAATGACCCCCTTTTCACTCATATTTCTCCACTGACAAGTGAGGGGAGTCCCTTCTAATACAAAACCAGGGAAGTAAAAAATGGGGACATGACATTTTTCATGTGTCCTTCTAAAATAGAGTGTGCACTCATGCATCACTCATATTACTGAAAATGTTAGGTTTCCTGCCAAAATTAGAGTATATGGTACACTTGGAAGGGGTATACTCCTCCCATCCTACAGTATCAGTCAGACTCTTATGAAGGATAAGATCTTGTCACTGAGAGGGGGGGTTGAATCAGTGACACAACAATTATATCAATTTTTCATTTATTAATGCATACATAATTTGAACACAATATTTTATCGTGGAACCCAATTGTGAAAACCACAAACTCTTTTCTATTAACTACAAAATTTGTTTTACATGTTACATGGAAGGAAGATGTTCTTCTTTTTTTATCAGCACCAACTGATCAGGATTCACCCACACCCTAGTTTACCAGCACAAATTGGTAGAAGGATACAACCCCTTGTTTAGTCAGCTACAAATGACAAGGAAGCACCAACTCCCTCTGCAGGCACCAACCTACCCTTGCACCACCCAACCACTCTTAATACATAAGTATCTTCATCTTTTCTTTCTGGAATCTGCTTCAGATTTTGATCTTTTCATCTAGATTGCAGAGACACTTTCTTCTCACCTCTCTTTCTTGTTTATATATTCTACAAAACGTCGTGAGTTTTATACACAGTGCCCATTTATTTGGATCATCGCACCTCTTCATTTTAACTTAAACATAATCACTATTTTAAGATTTTTATCGTGAATTATTTTTAGAAATTGATCACAGATATGGATCAATTTCATCCTTTAGACTCAATCCCGAATCTCTGTTATTTTCACAGAGACCAAATTCTACAGAGGCGCTTCCTTCAAACCATTACATGTGACCGATCATTACAAAACCACGGGCTTAGCAATTACAGTGACGTATTATGTTGTCATTTAGATCCCCTATATCATATGACCAACGACAGTGAGAAAAATCTAGGACATAAGTTCTTGAGAACTTATCACATCAATGGTTATGATCCAATCTTCCGATGAGATGGATGAATGACAAAACGTTTCCCTTCAGAACTTCTGGATTTGAAA
Organism: Picea sitchensis; assembly: GCA_010110895.2. Lineage (NCBI taxonomy): Eukaryota > Viridiplantae > Streptophyta > Pinopsida > Pinales > Pinaceae > Picea > Picea sitchensis. Next base: position 21,173 of record SNQJ01S0210769.1, read on the forward strand.
CCTTTCAAAACTTCCGAATCAGATCTCTCAAACA
>SNQJ01S0210770.1:0-15964 GCA_010110895.2 Picea sitchensis
TTCTAGGTGGTGTGCTCCACTAAGGGGTCCACTTTCATCTCTAACTGGTTTTGTTCACACTTTGTCTCCACTTTGTTCAAAGGTCTAGTGACTTGAGCTAATTCACCATACCTTTGAAAAATTGTTGTACACTTACCTAGGGCGCACTATCTCTTATGGGGGATATTTTATCCACATGCCTTTGCTCACTTTCACACATTCTTCTAGGTGGTGCACTCCACTAAGGGGTCCACTTTCATCTCTAACTAGTTATGTTCACAGTTTGTCTCCATTTTGTTCAAAGGTCTAGTGACTTGAGTTGATTCACTCTACCTTTGAAAAATTGTTGTACACTTCCTTAGGGCACACTATCTCTTATGGGGAATATTTATGGTTATCTCACTTGGCCAATGTGGACCCAATGCACATGTTCCTATGGATTGCTATTTTGAAATTGTTGTTGAGCCATGGAGACCACTTCTTGGACCACTTATGTTATTCTTGGAGGAGTCTTGGAGGGCACACTCCTCATGGACATTAATCTATTATTTATTTGAGAGTGCCTGCAACCACTTTGACTCTTTCTCCTAGGGCACCCCTCTACTAGAGATTATTTTATGATTTTTGTTGGATAGAGCCTCTTGGGGTGCACCTATCTCTCTTGAAGCTCTCATGTAGAAAGATAATGACCAATTCATGTCCATGTAATATTTTATTATGTGTTTGGCATATCAAACTTGATTGCTATGATATTATTATTTGTGAGCCTAGAACTCTATAAATTAGAAGCACCCCACTTGTAATGGTTGTTGAGATAGTGATCATATTTTTTAGAACAATAGAATTTCTCTTGTGTGCATATCTTTGGAGATCTTTCTTTTCATGTTGTGTGAAGCTTGTATGTGAGTGAATTGTTGGATCTTAAAGCTATGGATGTGCAAGCAAGGAGCTAGACTAAAGCCACTCAAGTGAGATACTACTTCAAATGGTGGAGCTATTCAAGTGTTAAATCCCACTCTAACTTCTTGTGTTTGTTTAGTTTTTACTTTTGCTCTAGTTTCTTACACCTAGTAGTAGCTAGACCTAGGAAAAAATTAGGCAAAGACCCGTAGGCTTAGTTATGAAATTGACATCTTAGGAGCCATTTCCTTGCTTATTTCATCTGATTTAATTTTCAGCTCTTAGAATTTTTGTAGCATTCATCCTAGGATATTAGTGAAACTTTGCCCTCCTTCGTGAAGTTAGATTGACTCCATTAGCCCAAAGGAGCTTTGGAGGCACTAGTTATATCCTTTCTCACCACTAAAATCTAATCTTTTTAGCATTCATTCACTTTGTTTACAATCTGAAAAATATATTGTAAATCTCTGTTATGAATTATTTGAACTTCTGCAGTATATTTGCTTCAGAAATTTCATTTTCCAGCTTTGCTTAGTGGCCTCGGACCCTTAAATTTGATCATGAACTAAGCAAAACATGAAATTCTGCATTCTGAAAAATTTATTTTAATTTCTGTTGGTATTATCTGATTTTCAGCATTAAATGTGTTAAATTTAATTTCCAGATTGCATTTGAGTCTAAATACTTCATTTCTAGACCTTAAATTAGGCTCCTTTCACATATATTGCATTCTGGAATTTACTTTCTTGATTTCTGTTGTAAATTTATGCACTTTCGCATTAGATTTAGTTCAGAAAATGTAAATTCTAGATTGCGTTTGAACATCTAAACTTTCACTTCCAAATTGTAATCTTGCTCAAACTTCACTTTTCCTTTGTAAATCTGAAAGTAACAGCCATAATAACATCACTTAAAATCAGATTTGTAACAAGTCTAAAGACTTCAGTCACACTTTTTACTATACTGGATTTTCATTTAGTTTGTAAATCTGACATCTACCTCGTTGAAATACATGAAACAAATTTCAAACTAGATTTGACTGGAGTCCTTAAACAATACATTTCACACCATCTTAGACCTTGGACATAAACTTACCTTAGGAAAGCCCCCCTTGTGTTAGAGGAAGAGCTAGCCTAAAGTGAAAGAAGGATTTCTATAGTGACACTGGACAGCCTTCTTAAGTTACACAAAGCTAGCACTTTGGTGGTTGGGACTTTTCCACCTTGGGTGTTAATTTTTGTTGTAACCATTTCGCATCATTGCCGGGGATAAAGTCCTTTTCCCCCAATTTAGAATTCCTAGATTCACAATCTTTGATGAGCACAAACCAAAACTCTAAACCAAGGCTGTTGGGAGGGCAGAGTGGGAGCGGGAGCGGGAAGTAAGAGGCCAGTATATATTTTCAAAATCTCAGGGAGGCGGGAAGCGTTTAGAATACGTTTTATATAATACATAAAAATATATATATATTGATGCATATATATATAAAACATATAGAATGTTGAATCAATTTCAAAAAGCATGAAAACATAGATATAAGATCATTTAATTAATTGATTAGTGATGATTGATGATCATTAAAGCATCAACCATTTAGTACATCGGACATCCTACATAGTACATGGCATACTACACATATAACATCAGGTTATAAACATATGTGGGACTCAACATTAAAACATCATAAGTTATAACATCAATCATAAAAGAAGCATCCTTAACATCAATCATTAAAGAAGCATCTATAACATCAATCATTAACTTCCAAGGTAAATTGTAATATGATGTTCTTAAGTTCTCTTCATAACTTCATTTTTTACGGAATAAGCCATAATAAGAGTCAAGACTCAAGACAAAGTACTAAGTTTAAGAGACTACTTCTAAACATGAAACAAAAAAGAAATCTGTAAGAAGTACTAAGTACTATGCTCTAAGATTTCCTCTTGCCACTAGAAACTTCTAGTTTCTTCTCCCGTGATCTTTGAATAAGAGGAGAGCAGTGGAAGTATTCGTGGAACATGACCCGGTAGAATTTGAATGGCCCCACTTGTGACAATGGATCTTTGTGTAGATCAAGATAAAAAATGATGAATCAGGTTGCTTGTAGTGAGATGGGGGTGGCATGTCTCCTCCAGGGAATATGATGTCCATCATAGATCATAAAAGTTCCCTCTTTACAAAGCAGCTCTAAAACAATGGTTCCCATCATAGAATTAGTCTCCCTCTGGATTGTATCCCAAGTCATATCTCTTTACAAAAGCATTCCAAATTCTTGCATCACAATAATCGACAACAACCTCAAGTTGTAATGCACATAAACCAAGCTTTACGCCCGGTGCATTCAATTTGTTTCTCTTTACATTGTGAATGAAGCTATGGGTGCTCCAACACCTCTCTACAAAATAGGTGTTAACGACCTGAGAAAGCACCTTAATCGCCAATTTATGCAAATTTTGGTAGGGAGCCATACATGTTCCACCATTGATAGCACCAACTGTCTAGATCTTTGGTTGCATGCAAGTTCTGAACTCCATACTCGATGTGTTGCTCAATTCGCTTCGTTTTTGAGCACACTCCTCTTCATCGGTACCAACTTGTCCAATGCAAGCATATATCCATTTTGCACTCTAGATGCGTAGTAGTTTCTCCTTTCCCCACCGGGTCTTTGGTTGAACCTTAAGATGAAGAATAATATTTTGGGAGTAGGACATGTGCCAAGGCATGGAGTGGAACAATTCAAATTATCACCTTTTGACCACAAGTTTATGGATGATCATACAAGATCCCATCCTTTGGCTCTACAATGTCTTTGGTTTGGCCTAACATGTTGTCCATCTGCTCATACACCTCCAATCTTGAAGTCGATCACGTATGCTGTCGAATCATAGCATCAAATGGGTTTGGTGAGCTGAGAGTCTCCAAGAGAACATTTTGTAAAATGGCCATCAAGAGCTGTGTCCTCCACCTACTGAAAGTCACTTCTCTCAGATCTTGAGGATGTGTACTGTCTTTAGATCATGAATCACTCGAGGCCATACTAGCCAATGCCTCTTACCTTCAACAGACGCCTAAAAGTGAGATAATAGCTAGCAAACCTAGTCTTTGCAATCTTAAGTAGCTCCAATTTAGAGTGATTGCAGAAAATGTGATGGGCCATGCTATGATTGGTAATAAATCTTTTATCATCTTCTTCCCTCTCTTGTTACAAGCTTTCAATCCATCCTATAATCATGGTCCTTCATTTAATGATATCATGCATCAAAGGTTCATTATGTGAATTATTTCCCAAACCAAAATATATTTTGGGGTACCTATCTTCAATGATTACTCTTTTTCCTTACAATTAGCAGCATTATTGGTGATGACTTGAATGACATTGAGGGCCAATCTCTTGAATGGTTTTAAGCAAGGCATCTGCAATATTAATCCACATTTTTGCTTAAGCGTGCAGGTAATTCATGGGCTGAAAGGAAGATCACACCACTCATAAACACTGACAGAATATTTATCAATGGCTTGCCTTTCCCATTTCAACCATGAGAGACAATTGATACCCCATGTCGGTTCCACTCTTTTATAAGTTTCAGAGCACCTTGGATTTTGGCTCTTTCCTTTTCAAGTCCCCACGGTTCTAGCTTTGTCATACTTGAGGCTCTTGAGTCTTGTATCCTTTAGGGGGCACCATTGATGGCTTGGGCCATTTCATGCCAATATGGTGAGGCGAAGAACATTGAATGGTATACACACGTATGCATATAGAAACTTGTAAACTTTGCATCCACATCATCCTCTAGCCAATTCAAGGAATTCTGATAGTGTTTTAGGTGAAGCCGAAGGTGAGAATGCACTAGCATGGGAGATGTGTTTCGACCCAGCTGAACATTAGCATTCTCAGGTTCACCCCTTAGTCTTTTGGTTTTGTTTTTATGCTACCTCCTCTTCCCTTTGAGTATTTTAAGTCTATTTTGGAATCGATACTCCACCAGGGTTTTGATTCCTATATTCTTCTTCATCCCGGTACATAGGCCCACATAGATGCTTTCTCACACGGGTATAGGGTATGTGTCTGTATGACAATGGTGGCATATAAATTTCCTGTTCCACCCCCTTTCCCTCGAGTAAGCTTAGTGACATACTTCCCGCAGAGGTGTGTGCTTGTCTTTAGATTTTTGGAGATCCTGACCATCACTGTCTATTTCATTGTCTCCATCCCCTTCTTCCTTCCTCCTCTCCTTGGTATGTCTTTGTCATTTCTATTTCTTCATCACTATCATGGGTAGGCTAAACCTCATTAAGACCTCCACCACCATCATTATAATAAAAAAATGGAATAAAATGGCTTTTTCCACATTGACATCAACATCATATGAATGTTGAACCTTGGCCTGATAGTTGCTACCTGCCATAGGATGATGGAGGAGAAATGGAAAAGAGTAGGAGAAGAAACTAATTTACAACACATGCATTTTAAAAAACAAAAGCCAAGAAAGAAAAATGGGCACAAAGAGCCTACCTCTTTAACTCTCCAATAGTGGTTGAATATGGCCTTAGTGGCATACAATCTCCCTTCAAACTATCACCAAATGGTAAACTAAATCTCCTTCCAAGCTCCCTGGAATGGTGACCTTCAATCTCATCAATCTCACCTCGGAACTAACAGACCCTCTCAGAGTCAAAACATACTCTTAGCAAAGAGATAGGATGAAATGAGAAATAGAATGAGAGAAATGGGGGAGTGAGAGTGTTTAGTAGGCTTAGTTATCCCTAGGCTACAAAAACCAGGTCATTCCCCAAAAACCAAAATAAAAAAATGACATTTTTCCTCCTCCTCTGTAGCGGCCTCGGGGAGGCGTTAGCTCCTGGGCAGCTCCCACTGAGACACTTCCTAAAACCGGGGGCCTTGGAGTTTTTTAAGAGGAGGCGCCTCCTAAAAGCGCTCGAAGGAAGCGTTCCAGCTGGGCAGCTCCTGAGGCAGCTCCCGCCAGGGCCTTGATTAGGGGAGGCCCGGGTTCGAGGCTCCATGACTAGCTCCTGTAAACCATAAATTGATTTCCAGTGACTCCATTAAGTTGTGCCCAAGAGGTATCCCACTAGAACTTCCTCACAAGACCTTGTTCCCCTGAATCCAGTATCTGAGAGATACTTTAGAAGAAAAGGGTAAACAAATTCAAACAGTCTAACCTTGATTCCATAATTAGAGACCTTAGGTCTCTGTTTGAAGACTTAGTTTCAGTTAACATGGCTGCACCCTTGTTGGATGAGATTTACAAACCTAGATTTTTCACAAATAAATGGGTATCCACATAATGTTCCTGAAAAGGTTGTAAACAAACTACTTACTTTCCAAGGGAACAATGTTGTTTCTTCTAGGAATCATTGGAAGGCCTTCATGAGTTTAATTGTTAAGAATTGCATTGCACCTATGGATACTCTCATAAACTTGTTTTTCTTATCACTTGAGGATGATGCTTTTGATTGGTTCATGAGCTTACCTGATAACAATATTTAGAAGCAAGGACCAATTAGAAAATGTATTTATGGAGAAATGGGGGGAACACAAATATAGCAAATACTTGTTGGCTGCCCTAACCAATGCTAAACGAATTGAAAACAAAATCATTGAGCTCAACAAGAACGTTTAACCAAAATTGTCCAAAAGCTACACCAAGATATTAAACCTCCTGAAGCAGCAATTTTCATTTACTACCTTGAATCATTTGATAGAGAATTGGACTTCCAAATTAGAGAAGAGGACCCTCAAAACCTTAGAGCAGCCCAAGAATCAGCCATTAAGATAGAAAAGAACATGACAGCTTCCAAAAAGTCAAATCAGCCCAGTGCTTCTAGATCCCACACAAGAAATGAAACACGATCTAGAGCAGTTAACACAGCTGACCTGCTCCTGATCGCATAACAGCATTAACTGAAGCAATCAGAAGAATGGAAATCAGTTTAACCCAACAAAACACAGGTATGCAAAACAGATTGGTACAAATGGAAAGAGCTCAGCAAAATAGGTATCCACCTAGGGGGAATGGTGGATGGGAAAGAAATTGATGTCCTCCAATTCAAAACCAAAACCAAAGACTTCATGTTCCTTTGAATCCAAATAGTGTGGTTGAACATGAGACATTGTCTTTGTGTAGAACTTGTCAAGATTCCCATGAAGAGAATGCATGTCCGTTGACCATACAAACTAGAGAATCAATTAGTGATACACATGAATTTTGTGAATGATGATTGTATTGTACATGATGCATATGTTATGGATAATGGGAATGATCATGTTTATAATGTTCAAAGGAAGGTATTTAATGTGAATGAGAATCAAATGAAAACAAATCAAAGGCTAAAGCATTGATGTAGATGTCATAACTAGAATGTATGAGTGAAATACCATCTCAGAAAGAAATAAGGAGGAGAATAAAGGGAGAGTTGGAATGCATATCAAAGAAAAAGAAAACATTCCTCCTCAAAACATTGAAAACCAAGTTCCACAAAGGGCTCCTAAAAGCACAAACCAAAGACAAACCATAGGAGCCACCAAAGAACCAAACATAGAAAAGCCTTTAGTGAGCACAAATTCAGAAATGAGAATTGACTTGACCCATATTAGGGACAGTTGCAAATCCCTATGGCACTCAATGCGATTGAGTGTTATTGGCTTTATGTGTAAGCATCGATGTAAAGTCATTTTTAAGGAAGACACCCTCCTCCCCTTTAATCTAGGGGAATTGAGAAGCTTTAAATAGGAATTAGCTTTGCTTGTGACAGTCAATTTCAATGTTTTCAGTCATGATGTTGAGTCCCTCTCTCTTCATGCACAAGCATATATTCTTGCTTTTTTAGCCTTTCAAGGTTGGGATTTTCACGATACCCCTCTTGTTCACGTGATGTACTTTTATGTTCTATGATGTATCGATTTGTTCTATGAAGTAATATACATAGCATTTTCAAAAAAAAATGATGGAGAAATGCAAATGAATCTTCTCAAATTGCATTTTGAGTGCTCATCGAACTACAATGCTTCCCAATTGCAAGCACAATTGAAATTAATGTTTGAAAAAATACACTCGAATAAGCACACAATGTTCAAATATCAATGCTTGTGTTTGCATACTACAAAATTTGGTTGTGGATGAAACAATTGGAGAAACCACCTAAGGTAGAGGCCATTTGCTTGGATGAGAAATAACCCACTTCTCACTAGGTGATAGAGACTCACGAGCATGTTGTGCACAATTCACATGCTTAGTTTAAATGGGGAGGAGGACACCACCGTGGCACCATTTACATCCACAAAGAAAACTCAATAAACTGCGCATATGCTTGTTTTTTGGCATTTTAAAGGCAAGATTTTCTCGGTACCCTTGTTGTTCTAGTATGTAATCTTTTGTTCCATGATGTACTTCTTTGTTCCATGAAGCAATATAAAACAGCATTTGAAAAAAAAAAAAAAAAACTATGGAGGAAATGCAGTGAATCTACGCAAATTTGCATTTTGAGTGTCATGTCAAACTTGCAATGCTTTTAATTCTTGGCTGCAGTTGAGTGTATTTGAAAAAATGCACTCAAAGAACCACAACATGTTTGAATATTAACACTTGTGTTTGCTTACTACAATCTTCAATTGTAGATGAGGTAGTTGAAGAAACCACCAAATGTAAAGGGCGTTTTCTTGGATGAGATTTACCTAACTTCTCGGAAGGTGATGGGGAGTGACAAGCTTGATTTAGATGGGAAGGACACCACCATGATACCATTTACATCCATAAATCAAACTCAATAGAGTCTAGTGCAGGACCAAACAATTTGAGGTTGGAACATTGCTTCCTCTAACAAACATGATATGCCAAGACCCTCCACTAGTAGGCCTCATAAAGGGGGAAAAAACATTGATGTCATATTTGTGGTTTAATTTTTGGTTTGGATTAGTGAATTTTGACTCCCAACTCTTGACAATGACCTATGGTCAATCTATGATGTACGTGACTAAACACCCTATATATGATAACAAAGTAACTTCTTTTCATATTTATGAAAAATGTGATAACGTGTTGTTGGTTTAATTTTATAATTCAATGATTAAGCAATATGAACATTATGCATTTTGATTGCTTGACAATCTTTTGCCAGTTTTGCTTTATTTTCAATTTTTTATTTTTAAACCTTTCCAAGTTATTGTAGTAGATGATATTTTCAAATATGGTTCCATGAATCATCAAACAGTGTGTTGGGGCCTTCTCCATCTGTCACCTTTATCAAATACTCCCTCCTCCTCACTCTCTACTTCCTCATATCGACATCTTATAGATTTTTCTCTTTCTTTGATGTATGACCTAATTCTCATTTTGCTTTTATTTATTTTATTAGGAGTAGTCTAGTGCACTCCTGTTATACATGCAGTTTGTAGTAAGGGTTTGATGTAGCTTGAGTCAAGGCTTCAAGGCAGGCGTAGCGGTTCCTACTGTCACCTCGATGGGGCTCTTTCTATTTAGGGTGGCTAGTCCCAAAGGAGACGTCCCTAGTAATCACAGGGGTGTTGAAAGGAGAAGGATCAAGGTTTTAAGGCTTCAAGGTTAAGGATAGGCTTCCCTTCGCAGATTATTGCGATAGTCAAGGAGAAAGTCTTCCCCTGAATGGCACCTGTTTATGAGACAAGACAAATAAAACTAAAAGAGTGTGCTTTCCCAGGTGGTTAGTACTTCACAATTTAATGACTATCTTTAAATATATACGAGTAATGATAATTGTAATTATTGTGAAGTCAATGATTATAGACAGAATAAAAGCTTAAAACACTTCTTCAATAAATACAAAGTAAAGGCATTCAAGTTAAATATCAATCTTTGAGTTATTACAATGCATGAAGTATCACAACTCTGCTCATATATAATGTTGTTGCGTCACTATTGCAGAAATAGGGTGAAGTCAGCCCTAATATTAGGTCAAGGTGAAGACAATGAGGAGAGCGTTTTGTCAAACAAGCTTATGGATGCAATCAACAGCTCAAAGTCTATCAAATCAGGTGACAAATGTCAAAACGTTTTAAACCAAGCAAGGGTTTTAGACATGCATGACGTCACCTATAATGTTGTCTTGGAGGTTAGGGTTGGCTAGTCAAGAGGTGGGCGTTTTGACAAATCGTGATGAAAATGCTTGAAACCTCTATGGCTACAAAGAGATGGAGTCATTGTAACTTTGAGTCAAACACAAGTCTAAATAGGCAAGACGTCATCACTATTGGGTTAGGTTGGGCTAAGCTAGGTTAGTTAGGGTTTCAAATAAAGGAGTTTGAAAGGATTGTTTAAGCACCAAAAGCTCAGCGTTGTATACAGACTAGTGCCTTGGGTAAATGGAGTCAAATGGAGACAGGCTATTAGGCTTGGAGGGATTTAAAACTAAGGACTAGAAGGTTAGAGTTTAATGAATTGTTGTTATGGCAGGGCCACCAAAATCAAAACCCTAGGGGAGGAGGCTCATTCGGTGTAGCTAAAGAAGCTAGGCCTCATGCTCCCTCTCCCTCTTTCCTCAGAACTCTTTGTAAGCAGCTAGCTAATAAACACAATCTATGGTTTGAAAAGTGTTGCTTGAGGACAAGGCTTTCCAAACCTAAACAAACCCTAGGTGTAAAATAAATTAGGCCTAGGGCCTTCTCTTCAATTTATGTTCAAAGCTAACTTTCGGGGAAAGAGAATGGCTACAGATGTAGCTATGGCTAGGCTAAAACCTTCTCTAATCAAATGGCTAATAAACTTTTACCATGGGGACATGAAGCCACAACCTACTTGTGTGATGGCTCCTAGGGTTTCAATGATTAAACAAATAGCAACAATGTCACCATAAGGTAAAGCAATTCTACCTACAACCATTCAACAAAGAGATTTTGCATGCAAAATGTACTTACAAATTCATGAAGGCATAATCAAACCTAGTTGTAACACCTTCCAATGATAAAAGCACCATGCATATACCAAAGATAATCCTCCAAGTGTAGCCTCACTCCAAAATGACCAAAAATATCCAAGACAAAAAGAGCTAAAAGTCACTCACAAGAGAGCAAGTTATGTTATGTTCAAGTAAGGGTAAAAACGTCCTCAATATATATGATCTCTATGACCTTTAATTAACAATTAGGTCATTAAAATGGCAAACAAGGCTGACTTTACAATATTCATTACTTGTCACTTAAAATGCTAAAATGTCAAAGTAAAGCTAAAAATGGAACATCCAAGCCCCTCTGGGAGGCGTTGGCCCTTTTTGGGCATGTCGAGCATCCAAAAGTCAGACGTTAACCATTTAAGGGCTCCTCCAAGCTGCCAAACATTCCAAATGACCTCATCACACTGCCACAAGCTCAAGATAACGTCCAACTCTACTAGGTGACGTCCTGTCCATCAAAAAAACAATCGTCCCATCTGCAGTGGCTGATCCCCATAGGTCAATCACCTTAGCGTCGATTGAGGCGTCCTTGCTATTCTTAGTGCAAGGGGCTGCGTCTGACTCTATCCTGCCTCTTTGTCCCAACAACCATCTGATGGGTTCTTATTTATGGAGGTCAGGCTATCGTATCTCCCCATGTGCCCTTAGATCCTGCAGTACTGTCGCGGGTATGGTCACGCATCAAAGACTACGCCCTCCATGGGCTCATCAGTCCTAGACATATAGCAATGTAAAATCACATATCTCATCATTAAAGTTATCAAACATATGCATGAAATCCTAACAAATCATCTAAGAGCTCAAAGACATTACACGGATCTACTATACAAAGCTAAAGAAACCAGCAGAGAGAAAAACCTATTGGGCTAATGCCCACGGAGGAGATGAAAGTTTCCTCAAAGGATCATTCAAGCCATGTGTAATGAGATGATATGGTTTAGGGATGTCCACTCATGAAATGAATAAAGGTTGGTGTTTATGCATGGAGTGCCTTTGTAGGGCTGTACTCGTCATGGATGCATTTTCCAAGCCCTTTTATTGCCTTGTCTTTCTTTTATTGCTTTTTACTACAAAATTAGAAATGAGAGGATGCTTGCCTTGGCAGTGGCGGTGACATTACCCACTAGTATCTTAGCGAGAAATGAGAAGGTTGGCTCGTGATGGACCCTTTCCTTTAGCCATGCAACCAAGGTCAGCGCCTGGTTTGGTGACCGGATGGTGGTAATCATCTTCCTTCAAATACCTATGAACATATTAGGTAGGCTCGCTGATGAGTCCTCCCATCCTCTTTTTTAGGTCTTGCATTTATTAATTTCATCATTTTCTTAGGGTCCCTTAGTTTCTTATCCGAGAGGCTTTTTATTGCCTTCATAAGGGGATCCCTTGTGAGAAGCATCTCTAGGTTTTCATTTCCTATGGCTTTTATCTTTTACCCACGGTTGCTTTTACCCACGGGCCTTTGGCCTTCTTCCCACAAGACAAGATGTACCTGGAAGGTCATCCTAATGTGATTAGGGAATGGGATGGATGTGAGGGTATAGATGAAAAAGTGATAAGATGATGAGAATGAATGATGGCTCACGCAAATCCCCTTGGTGGCTAACCAAAACCCATGAATACCGGCTTGCTAAAGTTGCCCCATCAATCACTTGTAATGGTCCAAGTGGATTAATGAATCCAGCAGGTCATCCGAAATGGGAACCTAATGCATATATAAGAAGTTATAATGATCAAATATGACACATACCACCATACCTCGGACCAATTACCTTATAGAGCAAGAGCCTTCTCCGATACAAGCCCAGTAGAGGTAGTGATGGGCACTCTTGTGAGACAAATCACAGGTGAAGAAGAAAGATGGGGCCCTCAGGGCGGAGACTCAGATCCTCGCTCTCACGGTACTCCATGTCTAGGACCATATGGGCCTGGAGACATGATCTCATAGTTATCCCTATCGAGATACTTACTCCCTACAACCTATTATCATTGATTATACCTTCCAATCCCACGAACATACTATTTTTGGTCATTTGATAGAGTTTAATAAAATTATCTTATCATATCATATCTTAATAAGCAAAACATCCAACCATCTTTTGCATATTCTAACTTCCTATGGAAGCGTACCACTCTAGCTTTTTGACAAAGGCATCCATTACAAGAGTGAAAGAGAAATTATGTTAATGTCCATATCAATGTTATAGTGACCAAATTGGTGATTGATCGGTAAAAAGAAAGGACACAAAACCGATCGACTAAAAAATATAAAGAAAATTCATTTTGTAAAAAGATTTAGTCGTGTAAATACATGCAAATCCAAACCATTAGACACAAAATATGAAAGGTTTTCTCATGTATATAGCATATAAGGTTGAATATACCTACAACCTATTATCATTGATTATACCTTCCAATCCCACGAACATACTATTTTTGGTCATTTGATAGAGTTTAATAGAATTATCTTATCATATCTTATCCTAACATACCAAGCATCCTTCCATCTTTTGCATAATTCTAACTTCCTATGGAAGCGTACCACTCTAGCTTTTTGACAAAGGCTTCCATTACAAGAGTGAAAGAGAAATTATGTTAATGTCCATATCAATGCTATAGTGACCAAATTGGTGATTGATCAATAAAAAGAAAGGACACAAAACCGATCGACCAAAATATAGAGAATTCATTTTGTAAAAGAAAATTTGTCGTGTAAATGCATACAGAGTCAAACTATTAGAGACAAAATATATGCAAAGTCTGCTTATGTGTATAGCATGTAAGGTTGAATATAAAAAAATAGCTCAAAGTGCAAATGTAAGGTTGAATATAAAAAAATAGCTCAAAGTGCAATGCATATCTTAACCAAAATACATAAACATAGAGAGGCTCTAAATAGCCTCTACGATCCATAAATAAGCATATTAATAACTCTACAATCTAATCATATGACAAAATAATCTAAATCTTCATCCTCTGCATGGGTAGACTCAATATCATGACTTAATACCCTTGAAGGTCCAACATCAATGTTCGTATCCTATGGCAATGGAAGTGGCTACAGGTCATCCAACATGTCCATCCACAATAAAGGGGGGCATCATTAAATAGATGAAAAACAGGGTTTGTGCTAGTTGTAGGGTTTTAGTTTTTTGGTTTTTTGGCTTTTTTGTTTTTCGGGGGAAAGGAAAAGCATTGATACGAAACCGGTTAAACCAGCTCATTTTGACTAGTTTTGTCTTAAACTGACCGATTTTGACTAGTTTTGACCAGCTCAAAACAAAACTAATCCAAACTTGTTGAATCACTAGTTCCGACGGGAAACCTCACAAACTGATCAAACCGATCGGTTCTATTAGTTCCACTCTAGTTCTAATAACATTAGGACTCCATAGGTGCCTTTATGAGTCACCAAGATTGAAAAACACATGAACTATAGCACAAGATTGCATAAAGCATCTCCCATCTAGATAAGGAAAGGAAGGACTTCATGTACTAACAAAGTATCTTGTGCCAAACCAACATTTGGCAAGCATTGATTAGCAAGAATGAAATACAACTACAAAGTCCACAAAACCTGTATGTAGTGTAAGAAATGAGACCCTTTCTCATGTATTTAAAAAGTTTTCTTCAAAACAATGCCAAAATTCGATTAGATTGTAGCAATAAGAAAATGATAAATATATTAGGGGCGGCAAGAGCAGGGGGGTTATTTAAGAATTAGTGTTTGCATGGGGATTGGGGATAGCATCTAATAATGTAGTAGAGGCTTTAGCAGTTTTCCAAGGTGATAGTATATGACCAAGTTGAAATGCATGACTAAGGCAATAGTTATAGGTGACTCATCCATCATCATTCAACCATTGTATCAATAGCTTCCTCTATAGAACTTTAAGTTATCTCACTTGACACAAAGGATTATTTCTTTGAGTCGATGCTTTGAAAAATAAATATACTTTCAGTATTAAGATCTCGAAATGGATTGGGAGATGTTCAAGCCAATGTAGGAGTGCAACTTGGTGAAGGTTATGTAGAGGTAAATGGGAGATGTTAACCTTGGTACCCCCCTCCCATAATACCCACATTAATGGCAAGGAATTTCCCAACACACTCATACGTCTCGAAAATGATGAGGAGTTAAAACTCCAACCAACTCGATATCATATTATCCTTTTCCATTGTGTGAATTAAAGAATGGTACTCCAAGCTTACAGGTATTCGACTGTGGGTTTATTATGGAGATGATTTTGGAAGGACTCTCTGATGTGGTTTATGTCTTTGCTCCTAACTTCTATAAAGAAAATTCGACGAGGTCTAGGAGGCTTGCTTATCACAGCATTGGTCGAATTTTGGTGGCTCTCTAAGGTATCCCCATTGGCATGGTGCTTGTCTCTCCCTTCTTCCATTGCCACTACCAACAAAGGTCTTGTGTATTGTGCAACTTGTTGGAGGTTTGGTGTGACCTCCAAAGATGCAAAAAAGAGGTTGTCGAGGCTCATTGCAGGGTGGCGAATTCCACCACTAGGTGGACCTAATGGCAAGAATAATGTGAACAAAAATTCAGCACTAAAAACCAAGTTCAGGATGATTGTGCTATGGAGACTACATCAAAACTATCAGAGCTAAGGGAAGTAGAGAAGGAATCCTACGTCCCATAGGGGGTAGTTCTTCCTCTTCCTCCTTCGGCCTATCAATTTTTCACGCAATTCAATGCATTCAATTTCAGATCTGAAAATTACTTCCAAGTGACCTCAAATAGTAAACTAGGGTTGTTATCACTGAATAATTTTACACTGAAATTATGACAGAAAATTACAGCGGAAACATAAAGATTAGAGAGAAATCATCCATACACGAGACACAAAATTTATATTCTGTAAAATTTCTAATTGAGAATTTCGAAGGACAAAAACAGTCCTCTCGGCGAATTACAAAATTAAAAAAATCCCGAAAATCTTCCAACTTGCAAACCTGGTACAAACCCTAGCTGGTTGAAACCTGTACGACCTACTAACGTCAATCGTACGATTGTTTTACGACCTGTTGACGTCAATTGTTCGATCCGCATGTGTGGTCCGTGTTGCCGTCCTTATACACACTTGCAAACGTGAGCTAAGTCCTGCTTACTTAGTGTGTCCTCGGAGGC
>SNQJ01S0210771.1:0-15964 GCA_010110895.2 Picea sitchensis
TCTTCTTTGACTATCTCCTTCCTGGCAGTAATCTGTGAAAGGGAATCCTTATCTTGATCCATTAGCCCTTTAGCCCTTTTAGAAACCCAGATTACTAGGGACGTCTCCCTTGGACTAGCCATCCTAAATAGAAAGAGCTCCCCGTCGAGGTGACAGTGGGTGGGGAAGCTCCCGTTACGCCAGTTTGAAGCCTTGACTCAAGCTACCTAAACCCTTCCTACAAACTGTGCGATAACAGGACCTATTATGAATATAGTTTTGAAGGTAAAAACTTGTTTTGAGTTCATTTCCTTTACACACATCTTTAGGGAATTCAACTCAAAAATAGATATACTCTCTAAGGAAACATTTATCTAGGTGGATATTGATGGCCACCCACCTCTTCCATTGACTCATCATGGTTCTCCATCTTGGACATTTTTGTTATGATTTTCGGGTCCTAAACTTCTGGGTCCATTTTGAGGCCCTGAACAATTTTTTTTAACCATTCAAGGGTCGAGGGTTTCCATGGTATTACCAATCCCGACCAAAAATTGTACTTTTCGATTAGATCTTTCCAACAAGCTACTAAATACCCCAAACAAATATTGTATGCAAAAGTTGCACCCCTGAGAAGTTGAGAAGTTGATCCATCAACTAAATTCGTAGAAAATATGTAGCAAGGGTGAGAAAACTTGCATCTCTAGTGGTTGTTTTATATCATAGACAAAAATGGGTAAAAAACAAATAAACTTACTTTTATAAATGGATGGACATTCATTTAGATCTTAATCTACCAAAAAATCAATAAAACAACTAACATACCAACAACAAAATGTAGTAGAAATATCTAAAGAATGTGATCAATTTCTATACCCAATGGAAAGAATCAAATAAAAAACACTTGTGAAGAAACCATTGAAGACGAGAATTTGTTGGTGGCCTCTCTAATTTGTTTAACCTGAAACAAATAACACAAAAAGCAAATATACTAGAGAATTTTTCTAAGTGTAAACTATGTAAGAGGTTTTGAAACGCCCAACGTTTCGAGTGGACACTCCACCCATCATCAGAGACATAAAAGATTGAATATTAGAAAATAGTGTCGAGCTTCATATTTATAAATTGGGAAAGCAAGTGACCGTTGAGGGAAAGTGATTTTCGAAGCCTTATCATTGCTAATATTAATAACAACCCTCACACTCTCCCCCCACCCTACAACTAACCTCTATCCACTGTTATTAATTCATCCTCCCTTATTTTAGATTCTCCTACCCTCCATATTCTAGAAAAATGATTTAATTTCTCCCTATCTCCTAGGCACATCCCGATCAAAGACATAATCTACTCCATTGAATCCATTACCCATACCCTTCTGATTCATGAAGCTGAAGAAATTAGACAAGAATGTAGAAGAATCCTCCATCTATCTAAACCTCCTAAACCTAACCTAATTAAAGAATAATTCTCCTCAATTTGTTGACTTAATGATAACCTTGGCATCCTTATCCTCAAAGATGACAAAGGTAATGCTACGGTCATTATGAATACCTCCGACTACGACTCTAAATTATTTAACCTTCTCTCCTCCACCTACAAAATGCTTAACAAAAATCCTATTACCACCATTACTAACCTGGTTACCAAAGCCATCAAATCCTCTTCTTTGGATCCTTCTACCCAAAAGTGTCTCATCCCCCATAACCCCCAAATCCCGAGGTTCTATGGGAAACCCAAAATCCATAAAAAAGACATTCCCCTTAGAATAGTGAGTGCCATAGGAGCCCCCTCTTATGCCGAATTCATTGATAAAACCTGGAATCTGCATCTCAATGAACAAAACATTATGGTCATATTTGACATGTTTCCCTTTTCATCAAAATTCCAGTCCCAGAAGCCTTAACCTTGTTATCCAACCTGGTAGACCACAAAACTTTGGACATCATCAAGATTTTCCTCTCCTCAACTTTCTTTACCTTCAAAGGGGTTTTCTATGAACAGACTGAATGCACAACCATGAGGTCATCCTTATTCCCAATGGTAGCCAGTATTTTCATGGAACATTTTGAATATTCATCCTTAAGTAGCTTTCATCTCAAACCTAAATGCTAGTTTTGGTTTGTAGACGACACTTTTTACATCTGGCCTTATGGCCCAACCACCCTTACCGCCATCCTTCAATCATCTTAGAAACCTTCACCCCCACATATAATTCCTTATGGAAACCCAAAAAGACAATTATATTTCCTTTCTAGATGTCCTTATCTCTCATCTTCCTGATGGATCCATCTCCCACCAAGTCTGTAGGAAGAAAAATCACACTAATAGATACCTCAATGCTATCTCCTTCCATCATCCATCTCAAAAATCCATTTTCCTGAAAACCTTGGTTACTCGGGCCATTCGTAACTCTTCCCCTCAATTCCTCGTCAAGGAAAAGGACCACCTAACCAAAACCCCTTTGTCCAATGGCTACTCTCTCTACAAAATCACCCACGCTTTCCACTCAGCCTGCAACCCTAAACCTAAAACCACCTCACCCTTTTTTATGTTTGGGCAGCATCATGAATACATTCTCCCAGATTAATAATTAATAATATAATTATTAATTATTAATAATGTAATTATTAGTTATTAATAATAATAATAAATAATTATTATAATTATTAAAGAAGCATCCTTTCATGGATAATCACCATGTGTGCCTTTAGGTTCTCTATATATTTGGCACATTCATCATTGTAATAATAAAATCTATCTGATCATCTCATATAAATATTCAACATGGTATCATAGCAGGACTGAGCTTGACTCCCTCACAAGAGGTCCCAGAAAAATGAGAGAGATAGCTTGCTTTTTGTGTGAATATTTATAACATGATAATTGATTTTTGATTGTGTGCATATTGAAGTGAAAAGAGTGGAGATCCTTCAAGACATATGGAATAAAATCATAATTGGTGTGGCAGTACTTGTTTTGGACCAGGAGGCTTCAAGGAAAGAGGGAGTCGGCATTGCAAGTAAAACTTGGTGATAATGTCAAGTATGCAGTAAGAGGAGTTGGGACAACTTCATTCCAACTAGAGTCCGAGGATATTCTTCATATACGAGATGTGTTGTATGTACCAGGGCTAAATAAGAACCCGCTTTCTACCTCAATATTGGAGGATAAAGGCTATAGAGTTGCATTTGTGAATGGACAGGTTCTTGTATGGCCTAAGGTCTCAAGTATAGACTTTGAAACAATGATTGGTGTTCGAGAGGGAGGTCTATACACATTGTTGGGATGACCAACTCATGAATTGGTACATGACGACATCAATTTTTGTGAGCTATGGCATTGGAAAAACATTCTCCCAGATTGGTCATGTTGATTTGACCAAGGGAGAATGATACATTCACTCTCAGAGCCATACTAATTTCGCTAGTGGTGAATGGACCAGGTTGACTTCGGCAGCATTGGGAAGACATCCTCCCAAATTGATCATGTTGATTTGACCAAGTGAGGATGATACATTCACTCATGGGGCCATGTTGATTTGGCTAGTTGTGAATGGCCCAGGCATAGTCTTATCCTTAGTCATGCTAATTTGACAAGGAGTGATAGAGACTTGAGATGCAGCATCGGGAAGAAATTCTCCCAGAGTGTCCATGTTTACTTGGCTGAGGAGAATGTCACAGGGAATTGATGTTCTCCAACTATTAGCATCGGGAAAACATCCTCCCAGAGTGGCCATGTTGACTTGGATGAGGAGAATGATACATTCACTCACAATATTATCCATGTTGACTTGGATAGTGATGAATGGTTGAGGCACAGTCTTATAGACTCAAGGTACTATCACATGCCTACTCCAAGTTGGAGAAATATATACTAACTAGAAGTGCATGTGAGGAGAAGTATACATCAATTGGGTGCATGTCGGAGATGAATGCATCAACAAAGTATCATTGACAAGTGTAAGAGGGGTTTGGCCTATGAGTTCGAAATCAATAATATTGGCATGATGCAGAATGTCTCCCTCACTGAGGAGTGTTGAAGTTGGAATCATCAAGAAGAGATTCTCAGATATTGGTCATGTTAATTTGACCAAGGGAGAATAATACATTCACTCACAATGCTTTGCTAGTGGTGAATGGACCATGTGTAGTCTTTATCCTTAGTCATGCTGATTTGACTAGGAGTGATAGAAGACTCGAGATGCAGACCCAAAGTGAGCTTGATCTCAGAGAGAGTTAGTTGGCTCAGAGGGAGAGCCATATAGGGAGTTCCCCCTCACAGTCAGGTGGAAGAAAGACATCTCTGAAGACTGACAGAACATGTGTCATGAGTCTAGGGAAAAGTTTGTATACTTCATAGACAATCTTGGCATAATGTAGAATGTCTCCCTCACTGAGAGGGAGTGTTGATGTTTGGGCAGCATCAGGCATACATTCTTCTAGATTAATAATTAATATTATAATTATTAATTATTAATAAATATTATTAGTATATATATAATAATAATAATAATTAGTTATTATAATTATTAGAGAAGCATCCTTTCATGGATGGTCACTATATGTGCCTTTAGGTTCTCTATATATTTGGCACATTCATCATTGTAATAATAAAATCTATCTAATCATCTCATATAAAAATTCAACAACCTTCATCCCCTCCTCGTGCTATCATCTCTCTACCTTATATCCAAGGAATTACCAACCATATCTCGAAGCTCCTATTCAAGAAGAACATCAAAATCGTTTTCAAGCCATACAAAACCCTAAAACAACTCTTTCGAACTGCTAAAGATAAATCTGACTCGATGCTTGGCCTAGTAGTTTACCAAATTCCTTGCTCCCGTGGGAAGTCTTACATAGGTCAAACCAGTAGAATATTTAAAGCTCGACTTAAAGAGAACATAGCTGATACCACTTATAACCGAATCTCCAAATCAACTATTGTTGAACACTCTCATAACTCCAAACACCTTATCTCCTTTGAAAAAACCAAAATTCTAGCCTCTGCCCCTCATTACTCCTCTCGTCTCATTCGTGAAGCCCTTAAAATAGAAAAACATCCCAATAACTTTAATCGCGAAGATGGATACAAGTTAATCCAATCTTGGAATCCCACCATACATCACCTAGACCATTAGGCATCCTCTTTTGAGTTATTGATCCTTCTCTCCCTTCCACCTTTCCTCTTTTCCTCCCCCGACCCAACTTCATGGCTCTACACTTCTTTTCTCAATCTCTCCTCCTCCTTTGAACTTTTTTTTTAACCTAATTTTTCTTCTCACTTTAATTTATGCATCGCTTTGCATTTTTAACCTAATTCATCTTCTCTCTTTAATTTATGCAACGCCTTTTATTATTTAATTGTATTTTATTCATTCTATTAACACTCTGTAAATTTCGTCCAACTGAGAGACAAATGATAGAGGTAATTGTTTCAACCTACATTAGAGCTAGCAACTAGCTAGCTCAACTCAGAGAGGGCTCTCTCATGTCACTTGATATTTCTTTAGCAATCGGTGGCTAGATTTGGTTTGTTTTGGGGGTTTTTTATGAATTTGCTGGCTAGGAAGGGGAGGGACACTCAGGGCTATGGAGTCGAAATTTTGAAAGTGAATGAAAACAATGATTGGTCGGTAGAATTATCCAGAGGATAAAGGCTAAATGAGGCAATGAATCTGAGTCGTAAATTGTATTTAAGCAGGGTGTAAGAGGAAGGAGAAAACAAATAACTGCATCAGAGCATTACTGAAATGAATTCTGAATTAGCTAAGAACAAATTACACAGTTTAAATTGCTTATGCCAAGAGCATCGTTAGATGAATTTTGGGCCTTTAACTCTCCAATTTAAACAGAATAAAGTATGAATGGAATGAAAGAACACGGGAAATACATACAAATAAAGGAGACAAAACTCATATCACCACCATTAGAATATTTTCATAGAGACTTCAAAAGCTTTTGCATATGTATTCAATTCAGCTCCAGAAAATTACAATTGAGTTCAGAAACAACAAAAAGGTGACATTGCACTTCTGCCAACATTAATTCATTCAGAATTTCTAGTACTTATACAATTTGATTACAATGGTTGAAACCGAAACATTTCAGCTTCTAAAACTGACTATAATAATTTCAACTGACAATCTCGGCACATGAACCGATTTACAATGATTAAACTAAAATGTTTCATAAACTAACGGTTGATTCCTCCAACTACTCTCTTTTTGTCCTTTCCATATGTCTTTCTCTGATCTTTTGTCGAGCTTGCCAATCGGGTGACACCTGGAGGCTATTTGTTGGTCCCTGGAATACTGTACTTTGTCTTGCCCAACTACATGATCTCCATCCACTGTAAGTCAGAAGGAATCTCGTAATCCATTATTTTTTTTATCGGGATATCCAGATCAATGCAAGTAGCATAATTCATAGTCAACAACCCGATCTTTACTGTCTTAAACTGATTTAAAATCTCAAAGTGTACGGTCAAAAATTCCACCAGACTTGGTCCCTACAGGTTCTCTTCCAGGCCTTCAAACTTGGAATGATCAATTTTGAATTGGGTGAGGAGAGAATTGTATTCTTCTTGATCGTATAATTTCCCTTTTCCATCCCAAAATGGTGGGAGGCCTTTGATAAACAAGTTTTCAAACAGATACTTGAATTCTTGTATACTTTGTTCCATTTGTATGGCTTTGGTTTGAAATGACTTGAGTAAGTTGTTCTTAGCAATGATCCTCCTAACCCAAATGATTAGTGTAGTTATGTCCTTGACCCCAATGGTCTGAAGTTCAGTAGTGGGAACGACATTTGGAAAATTTATAGCATTTTGGGCCCATTCTGAGGGTTTTTTCGCCAGTGTCTCATTAACAACAGTACACCTGCTTCGGGCAGTGATAGTCATGTTGTCTTTGTCATTTATAAAATTCAAGTACACCCTGAAATTAGCAACTTCAACAACAATAACATTCATGATTACATGTTTAGCTCCTTGTAGAAGTACTTTACCTTTCAATCTCGTCTTCAACTTGTTTACCCTTTCTTGCAAATCTTGATTTTCCTTTTGGAATTGGGCCATCTTTTCATCCTTCATTTTCATCTCTTGCTGCAGCTTTTCTATGACCCCTTTAAGGATCTTGATTTCTCATGTCTTGAAGCTTACTTGGGGCATAGCTTAGACGATATCTTCAGTGTTTGAATCATCTCATGTTGTACAAGGTATAACTGCAGATCTGTTCGATATTTCTACCTGTCCTCATGACCAATTCTCTTTTTCCTTTTCCAGCTGCAACACTTTGGCTTTGTAATTTAGTGCTTCCTGTCTAAATGTCTCTTTTTCTTGTTCTAGAGTAGTCAAATATGTTGTCTGTCCATGCTCTGTGGCAGACATCTTCAACTTCTTTTCCATGCTTTAAATCAATTTGTCTTTCTCATCTAAGGAAGCTTTTACTCCTTGAGGGCCTTTAGATTCCAATCTTTTGACTTGATTCTGCTAGGCTCTACTGGATGATTTTTCTTGTCTCAATTGCCCTTCCAACTTGAGTGTATGAGTTGTTAGCCTTGCAACCCTCAAACTTAGACTCAGGTAGTCTAAATAGAACATGTCACTAATGTTTCTGTGAAATTTTACCTTATCTGAGGCACTAATATTTTCATAATGAAACTTAATTTCATATACTTTATCCTCGTCTGTTACCGCTATGTTGAGTGTCTTTCTTTCTACATGCATGACTTAGAACATGGAATACTTAAACTAAGAAATCATTTCTACTTCGGGTATCAAATCTCTTATTTCACTCATGGCCAAGCTCCCTTTCATAACATACTGATTTGCTAAATCTTCTTTGGACTGGTAGACTGCTTTAGGTGTCTTATTAAAGACGTGTTTCTTGCTGCTGAAAGCCCTTGAACTGCTTTCACCCTGTGGCATGCTTTATGTACTAGCCCCTTCGTTTTTGGTCCCACTTGTTGGTTGTGGAGCCTGATTATCTTCCTGATCCAGAGGTATTTTGTTTTCAGCCATGTTTATACACCAAAAGTATGTACACTCTTCCACATGGGGGAGTGTATAGGGGGGTTACCCGATGGAGGTTCGGGGGTGAAGCCCCCAAAGGAAAAATTTCCTTGTAAATGTATATTGTAATTTCATTGTAAATCTGGACCCTTCATTATAAGGTCGCAGATATGACAATAGAAGTTATGTTAGGGTTTTTTTCCCTAAAAGGCAACCCTCTTTTGTGAGGGAAATGTATTGCGACTTTGTATTATCGGGAATATTGTATTCTAAGAGAAGAGACTGTGAGAGAAAGAAGAGGAAGTTACAGTGGGTTTGTTTTAGATTGTATCCCTTCATATGATGGATAATAATAAAGAGAAGGACCTAGAAATTTCTCTGGTGGACATAGCCCAAACTGGGTGAACCACGTAAATCTGTGTCTCTATTGTATTATGTATCTTCTGTGTTTTGTTTCTGCATTTGTTTTATTTTATTGCTCCATAGTCCTGTTTTTCTAACACCGCTCTCTACCATGTCCATATTCACTTTCTTGTTAGGTTCTTCTTCCTCCAGGTATACTATCTATGGAGATTGTGCGATTTTCATTTTCTTGAGAACATTTTGTTGACCACTGGTGCCCAGGGCCTCTGAACTACTCCTTTTGTTATAAACACTCATCTTGGGATCTTTAATAATCATCCTTGGAGGAGTTTTCTGTGACTGGGTTTGTTGCGGGGAAGAATCTATTTGTTGTGTCTGATCATTCTGCAAAATGACTTCCATATCTGCACAGGTTTCCAGATTTGCCAGTTTATCAAAACCTTCAACATAGTCATGTTCATAAGGGCCTTGTTTACTCGTCAGTCTTCTTTTAGATATGACCTGGTGTGGATCATACTTTCTCCCTTGTAACTATGTGAATCCAAACTCCTTGATCTTGGCCTAGATCTGAGGCAAACAAGATCTAGTC
The DNA here is from genome assembly GCA_010110895.2 of Picea sitchensis. Lineage (NCBI taxonomy): Eukaryota > Viridiplantae > Streptophyta > Pinopsida > Pinales > Pinaceae > Picea > Picea sitchensis. Next base: position 8,945 of record SNQJ01S0210771.1, read on the forward strand.
TTTACCACAAAGGGTCCTATTATGAAAAGAAACTTTAATTTAGACGCTTTGTGCATTTTCAAAAAATGTTTAGTTTCTGAGATAATTCTTTGCCTGATGAACTCCAGGGAAAAGACTATGGGAGTCAAGAAAGAAGGTAACAGGTAAGGTCCCCCTTGATATCCATATACCCAAATTATAGTAGAGTGCATGAACAACACCCAATATCCTACCATGTTCTCTGGATTGGGCTGCAAATAAATTTTCATTTCTTCCAAAACCCTTGGCAAGTTGGTGTTGAAGATTAAGCAATAAACTCTGGACATGATCTTATTTATAAAAATGAACATTGTGATCCTTTTGCATTCAGTCGAGATGAATGAAGCTTTAGRAAAATCTGTCTTATTTGTCTCCAGGAACATTCTCAACAAGTGTGTATAATATATGAAGTGCCTTAGTGATTGGAAATTCACTAGCTTCTTGGGCACATTATCAGCGATGAACTCTTCAAAACTGATATGGACTRACTGACTGGACTCCGACTGAAAAAAGGTCAACAGAAAACCCAACATGACCTCTACTACAAACTTGTCGTTATCTAAACCTAAAATCTGACTTAGTATGGAACATGCCCACTGGACCTCAATAACCATGATGCTCACATTTATAGGTGATGCATCCCTCCTACTCCCCCGTAGGGCTACATGACCTCCCAGTCAAGGATCTCCGATTCTTGAGTCAACCAACTCTCTGGAACCTTGATGGCCCCCTTCTGTATCTAAACACAGGCCCTTTCGGCTCTCTGGTGTAGGTCTTATGATACCTGCAACCTCCCCTTTCACTCTCCTGTGAAATCTCAAAGTATTGGGCGTTAGCTCCTTTTTCTGATAAGCCCCCTCTTGATGTGACCTTGGGCAATGAATTCTCGTGACCACATGATTAAGGGCACGGCCAAAAGTGGTTTGGGATCAAACTACTTTTCAGCTCACAATTCTCTTCAAGCTTCCACGTGTCCCCTTGGAAAAACCACAATATGGATTGCAACCTGCCCTCAAATTTTTAAAGTCTACGCAACTCATGTCCCTGCAATGCTACAAGACCGTCGATCTCCTGATATTGATGACACTGTCTGAACTGATGGTTCAGATCTTCCCTTTCCCAATCTATGGACCAGATCTGCCCCTCCTGAATCAACGGATGTGATCTCCTTCGTGATTTCAGACTTCAGACTTTTGAAATCTCAAACCCTGCTTTCCTCTGTACTTCAATCTTTCGAAGATGACGATCTATGGACACCTGTCTTGCTCAATTAATGGTCCATCTCCTACTTCGGTTGTTTTACCTTTCAACTCGGATCAACGGTCCTGTGACCCTCTTCTCGATCAACAGTCGAGATCTCCTCCGGGTCTTCAGACTTCTGAGATCTCAAATCTCAAACTTCAACCTTTTTACCAATGGCTCTTATCCGAAGGCTATAATCCACTGACGCGTGTCCACTTGATCTAACGGTCGAGGATTACTTTGGGTCTTTACCCGGAGCCCACAGATTTGTGCCACCTGTCCTCTGGATCTGACAATCGACGATTACTTTGGGACTTTACCCGGAGTGCATGGATCTATGTCACATATCTCTTAGATCTGACGGCTATGAATTACTTTGGGACTTTACCCGGAGTCCACAGATTCACGCCACGTCTCCTCTTGATCTGATGGTTATGAATTACTTCGGGACTTTACCCGGAATCCACAGATTCACGCCACGTCTCCTCTTGATATGACGGCTATGAATAACTTCGGGACTTTACCTAGAGTCCACAAATTCACGCCACATCTCCTCTTAACTCCAACGAATCAGATTCACTTTGGGTGATCCGACGCCTGAGATTTACTTCAGACGATCTGACGACTCAGATTCACTTCGACTGATCGGACGGCCTCGATTTACATCGAATTTCTGGCTCTTTGGGCTTCGGAAATCTCAAGTCTCAAATTTTCATCCTCCTGAACTCATGGTATCCGACGGCTCAGATTCACTTGGACGATCTGATGCTTGAAGTTTACTTAGAATAATCTGATGGTTCAGATCTGCTTCAGATGATCGAACGGTCGAGATTTACTTCGGATTTCTGGCTCTTCGGGCTTCGAAAATCTCAAGTCTCAAACCTTAGTGAGTTCTCTCTCCTGCGTGTGCGAAGCACWAAGGCTCGTGCACCTTGCTCTCATCAGACGGTTATTTATCCTTTGCATAGTGATCCAACGGCCACTGTCGCTCCTCCTCCTGAGCTTCTAATTTCTTCCGACTTAGAATATTTCTCAGTCTTCAAAGGTTTCGACCTTTTCTCCTCCTACAAGTCCGACTCTTGGATCTCGTCAACACTTATGAAAAGTGTTATCCCTTCTGAGCTTGATACTTAAAGAATTTATATTTCCCACGCACTCCTTGCGTTCGGGGGTTTTGATAACTCAGTTCGAAGGATTTCTTGAAAATAAATTCTTCTCTCCCTCCTGGCGTTCCTTTGTTCTAGTTCTTCGACGCTTGGTTGCTTCTTAATGTTGTGCACTCCTTGAACCTGGTTTAAGTTTCTTTTGTTCTCTTTGAACTCCTATGAGTCACTTCGAGACTCAATCGACGCACTCCTTGCATTTAAGATGCACACCTTGCATACGAGTTTCAGAAGAGAAACAATTGAAACTTATCCAGTTCCGTCACAAATTCATACGATCAACTTCTCGAACAAGAATACATGAACGAAATGAAATAAATGACATACATAGAATATAACATTCATTCATACATACATCAAATGAACCCAATCCAAGGATTTGGGACAATTATGTTTGTTCTATTCATTCATGAAAACAAATTACATAATCTTGTAGTTCTCCACTTTGTCTTTCTTCTACTCTATTCTTCTCTACTCTCTCTTTCTCTCATCATCTTATAATACTTTTACGATGCAACAACAAACTATCGAAGCACTGGCTCCATGAGCTCTCTCGTCCTGTCTGCAACCTATCCTATAAACTCTTAGCAGTTACCTAGTTTTTCCTATTACAATAACTAACAGTTATTTCCAGATAAGAGCCAACACTCTATATATGCAACCTCTTACAGTCCTATACGACTTTACAAACACAGCATATTTAAAAATGTTGTTTCCAAAATATCTCAACAACTCGATTTACTCCTGAGTTAATTTTTGATTTGAAACTTTGTCATGTTGAGATGTCGTTTCTTTGCCTTCACGTTTGCGTCTTTGAATTTGAAGGTGATGCTCCTGCATCATTCTCCTCTGGTTAAAATTTTCATGGACTCTTGTTCATGAGATCTTGCATTGTTTTTCCATGCTTCAAAATATCAGGTTCTGTGACCCAACTTGAATCTTCCATTGGATGATCTTTCCACTTCACTAAGTATTCATGATATGTATTCCTCATGGTCTTCTTCCCATCTCTTTGTTCAATGATTTTCTCCATCTGAGGTTTTTCTGTTGTGGGCAACTTTTCTTCCCACTGAACTTCTTTCTGATCATCTGATTCTCCCGCCTCGTCTCTCTTGTAAGGATATAGGTCTGCAACATTGAATATCAGTGATATCCCAACATTGTCTGCAACTCAATTTCATAAGCATTGGCTGCAAATTTTCTGAGAATCCTGCATGGTCCTATCTTCTTCATCTTCAACTTGTTATATGTTCCCCTTGGAAACCTCTCTTTTCTCAAATGAGCTAAAACTTCATCTTCAACTTGTTATATGTTCCCCTTGGAAACCTCTCTTTTCTCAAATGAGCTAAAACTTCATCTCCAACCTCGAATTGAAAATCTATCCTCTTTTAATCAACTTTGTTCTTATATTTCTGGTTGTTGTATTGTAGTTGTTCTCTAACTCTGTCATGGAGTTTCTGCATTTTTGTTTCAAAATCCTTTGCTGCATCACTTTTGAACTCATCTTGATTCAGATCTCTCAACTCTGTAATCCCTCTTGGTTGTATACCATACACAATTTCAAATACACTTTTCCCTGTGATTTTGTTCACTGAATTGTTGAATGAAAATTATGCTTGTGCCAGAATATGATCCCATTGACGACCTTGCTCAGTGACTAAACTTCTTAACAAGTTTCCCAAACTCTTGTTTACTACTTTAGTCTGTCCATCTATCTGAGGGTGATATGTTGAACTAAAGGACAAGTTTGTACCCAGCCTCTTCCATAGAGTCCTCCAAAAATGTCTTACAAATTTGGTGTCCCTGTTTGAGACTATGCTCCTAGGCAATCCATGTAGTCTCACTACTTCTCTGAAAAACAAATTGGCTATGTGTGTAGCATCATTTGTCTTCTAGCATGGTATGAAATGTGCTATTTTTGAAAATCTGTCTACCACAACAAATATGGAATCGCTTCATTTCTGAGTTCTAGGCAATCCCAATATGAAATCCATATTGATTGCATCCCACGACCTTTCTGGAATTGGTAATGGCTTATACAAACTAATGTTATGTTGTCTTCCTTTTGCATACTGACAAATTCTACATTTTTTCACAGACCTTTTCACCTCTGCCCTCACGCTTGACCAATAATATGAATTACTCAGTTGTGCAAATGTTTTATCATGACCAAAATGTCCAACCAAACCTCTGTTGTGTTTCTCTTTTAGAAGGTTATCTCTCATTGAGAATTTCGGTATGCATAGTTGGCTTCCTTTGAATAATAATCCATCCTGGATCAAATATTCAGTCCATAGGCTTCTGTCTCCCAACAAAGGATTCTTGCATGCTTCATAAGCTTCCTTAAAATCTGCATCTTCTCTATACATCTCCTTGAGGTTTTCAAACCCTAAGGTCTCCACTTGGAATTCTTGTACAATTAAACTCCTCCTGCTCAAAGAATCTACAACTTTGTTAGCAGTTCCAACAATATGTTTAATAACAAAAGTAAAATTTTGCCTAAATTCTACCCATTTAGCATGTCTCTGATTCAACTTTTCTTGTCTAGTAATAAACTGCAAAGCTTGGTTATCACTGTACAAGACAAATTCTTTAGGAATTAGATAGTGTATCCACTTCTTCAAAGCTTGAATCACTGCATAAAATTCTTTGTCATATGTGGAATACTTCTTCTTGGTTTCATTCAGCTTCTCACTGAAATAAGCAACTGGCCTATTATCCCGACTCAAGACTGCTCCTATAGCTAATCCACTTGCATCACATCTCACTTGAAATGTTTTTCCAAAATCTGGTAAGACCAGAATTGGTTGTTCTGTGATCTTCTCCTTCAACACCTTGAAACTTTTTTCAGCTTCCTCTGTCCAACTAAAAGACTTGTTTTTCTTCTTCACAGTGTCCAGCATGGGTGCACATATACCACTGAAATTTTTGATAAACTTTCTATAAAAACTCGCCAACCCATGAAAACTTCTTACCTCAAATATGTTGCTTGGCGATGGCCATTCTTTGATTGCTCTCACCTTTTCTGGATCCATCTTCAATTCATTTGAAGAGATCACAAAACCCAAATATATGAGTTATGTCTTCATAAAAGAAGTTTTCTTCAGATTTATCAGCAATTTTTCCTGCTGCAACTTTTACATCATTGATGTTAGATGTCTTAAGTGTTCTTCCTCTATCTTACTGAATATTAGTATGTCATCCAGATATACTATGACAATTTTTCCTATGAAGTCTTTCAATACTTCATTCATCAATCTCATAAATGTGCTTGGTGCATTTTTCAACCCAAATGGCATGACCATCCATTCAAACAATCCCTCATTTGTCTTGAATGCTTTTTTCCACTCATCTCCCTCTCTCATTCTTAATTGATGATATCCACTCTTCAAGTCTATATTGGAAAAATAGCTTGCTCCACTCAAACAATCCATCAAATCATCCATCCTTGGTAAAGGAAATCTATACCTAATGGTTATCTTGTTGATGGCTCTAGAATTTGTACACATTCTCCATCCTCCATCCTTCTTTGGACTTAACACGGTTGGTACTACACATGGGCTTAGGCTTTCCCTAACTAAACCTTTATCCAACAACTCCTGGACTTCATTTTTGACTTCCTCATTCTCTCTAGGTGTCAACCTATAAGCTTCTTTGTTTGGTAAACTAGCTCCTAGAATAAGGTCAATATGATGACTTATACTCCTAATGGGTGGCAATGAGTGTGGTAACTCATCCACTACTATGTCAACAAATTTTTCTAACAATTCCTGTATTTCTTCAGGAAAATATTCCACAGAAGTATTTGTAAGGATAACTCTAGGCTTCCTCACTACAACAAACTGCATTTCTTTTTCCTTCTTGACTTCATTCAAGAGTTCCTTCCCACTCATGAGAAGTATACTTGAAATATATTCCCTCATTTGTTCTTTGTCTTCTATGGGTAACAACATATGTGTCCTACCATTCTTTTCTAGGGTATAAGTATTCTTTCTTCCATCATGAATAACTTTTCTGTCAAACTGCCATGGTCTCCCCAATAAAATATGATAGACATCCATAGGAATTACATCACATAGTATTCCTTCCCTATAACCTCCTATTTTAAATTCAACTTGGCATTGTTGACTTACCATTACTTGATGTCCTTTATGCAACCATGATACCTTGTATGGGTTTGGATGTGCAGTTGTCTTCAGCTTTAGTTTCTCCATCATCTCCGTGGATACTAGATTGTTAGTGCTCCCACTATCTATGATCACCTTGCAAACTTTGTCTTTTGTCTTGCAAGCAGTTCTGAACAGACTTGTTCACTGCACTGGTTCCTCTACCTCCTTCTCTGGTTTAAGAATAGCGTTCCTCATCATGAGGTTCTTTCCTCCTTCTACTTCTTCTGCTTCCACATGCTTCTGTACTTCAGCAACATGTGCTTCACCTCCTCCTCCTTTCTTTCTCTCGGGACATTCCCAAGACTTGTGATCCGGATTTATGTAGGAACACAATGAAATACATAAATACACATAAACACAGAGATGCAGCGGAAATAAGACTTCATTTCATTAATAACAAATGACTGAAATATGCTTACAGACAGAAT
>SNQJ01S0210773.1:0-15963 GCA_010110895.2 Picea sitchensis
GCTCACAGATGTGAACTTTGAAAGACTGACTGCCCGGTGAGGCGGACCATTCTACTTGACCACTACCTAAAGTAACTGCTAAGAAGAATGATTGTCCTAGAACATTCCCCCACACTAGCCACAAGGGGAATCGTTGTCTATGGTACATCAGCAATCTATCGAACCATTTTCATTACGAAAATGACTGTCCGATCTGGACCATTTTCCGAACTGGAAAATACATGTCCGTCAAAAATCTCAAACCACTTTCTGAACTAGAAAATGCATGTCCGTCAAAAATCTCAAACCACATTCCGAACTGGAAAGGAACTGCTCATCCTGGACGATTTTTCAAACTGAAAAATGATTGTCCATGAATCAATAACATATCAGTGCTCCCTCCCAACCTGGGAGTAATCTCTTTCCTTTTTCAATAAGGTATTTGTCTCCACGAGCCCCAGCTTGTTTCTTGAGTACGCAAACTTTTCTTCTTGGACAGAGGCTTTACCAAAATATTTGTTGTCTGCTCATCTGCAGAGATATATTGGAGAACCACTTCTCTTTTATGGACTTCATCACGAAGAATATAATCCTTGATCTCAATGTACTTCGGTATGTCATGGAACACTAGTTTTCTCTAAAGGCTTTATATAGCTCTGATCATTACAATATATCATGGTCGATTTCAACACTTATGTTTCCTGTAGCCCATGACGTCGTGGCAAGGCTCAAACTGAAACATATCCAAATAGCACTTCTTTTATCATCATGAGAGTTTTCCATGGATTAGCAATCCATCAACCCAGACTTTTGAGTAACTGTTCTGATACACTATCTCTGTCATAGAAACTTTTCACCACGCTTCCGTTGTATATGAGATACTCTGCATCAAGTTGTTGAATCCATACAAGATCTTCATATATCTGCATACATGGGTCTCTTTCTAGTATAAGCTTCTTTCTCACTTGCTTTATTGGGAAGAACAGTCTTTTACATCTAAATTCCAATCCATGGATACTACAAGAGGTATATCTGGAACAAGCTGTTGTCATAGTCTTCTCCCTCCTTCTGGAAGAACCTATGAATCTTGTAATGCTTCCATTCATAATTCTTTTTCATATTTTCTATACATTGTTCTTTATCATAAATTCCATTTCTTCTGCTCGATTATTTCTTAGTGGGTTCAAACCAAGCTGGTAGTCTTGTGATTCTCGGTATAATAACTGGTTGTTCTTACTTTTCTTTCTTTCTTGAAATCCTCATGTTCTTCCTCATGTCTCTCTTTAGCTCTTGGGTCCATGGGGTCTTCTATATGCCCTGAAGATTCCAACTTCTTCCTTCTATCATAGGATCATGGATGTAGATGGACAACCAAGGATACTTTAAGGATTCTTTTCGAAGAAGACTTCTTCTAGAGTCAAACTGAACACATGTTGCTTATCATGGTTGTTACTTTCAATGTAAACATGGACAAGTACTTCATAATCTTTAATGGATCATATCATTTAGGATTAGCTCCCTCCTAATCATTGCTTCATGCATGAATGCATGCTCTTCTTTTGGAATTCTGTAATTAGCTCCCTCCATCTAGGAGAGTCAACGCTTCCGCCTGCACCCTTATTGCCTTCTATAAAGTGTCACAAGTCTTTTTCTAATTTCCTCTTGATTGTTGACTTCTTTCTGTTTTGACTTCTTCTGCGTTTCTTCAAGTTTGATTCTGATTTTGGCTTATCTGACAGTTGTTACTTATATAATAGCTTCCACAGAAATTATTACTAAGGGTTGTCCACGTACTTCATCTTTTCATGTGTATTGCTTGACTTGTAGTCATTGTGATAGCAATCCTTATCTTGTTATTCTTCCATAAGTATTGTTTCACTTGAACATCTTATCTTCTAAGAAATAGATATGCAAGATATGTACAGAAACTATGTTAACATGGTATGTACAAGAACTTTAAAGAATATTGTTACCTTAACTTAGAAGAAGAAATTTGTTTTATCCTGCTTGGCCTTCTTTAAGGGTTCCCTTCTTCGGCAACTAATGCTTTGTCTGCTTCCTTCCTTAAGGCAAACTTCCTCTTATTCCTGAAATTATTTAATTTTTTTGTGAAGGCTTGATCATCGTATTTCTTTTGGGATTTCTCTTTTGTGCTAATCCTTGATTCTTCTTATGCACAACAAGTCTAAAGTTCTTCAAATGTGAGCTACTCCTTTCTTGTGTTCATGCTTGCGACAAATGCATCCCATGCGTTGGGAAGGTTGTTGAGTACTATATTTACTAGTTCCTTGAAATGATTTCTTCAATAGCTTGTAGTTGATCTCTTAACTGAGAGATTCTCACAAAGTATGATGTTATGCTTTCATCATCATTCATTTTCCATCACGAAGCTCATTCTTAGGACTCGTACACGTCAATGTTTTGGTGAGAAGAGGTTAGTTAGGGCATATAACATCTTCTTAGATGAGTCAAGATGAGAGGTGTAGGGTATCAAGTGGTCTTTCACGAGAATCACTATGATACTCATGGCATTGATGTCTTTGTCATGAACTTCTCCATAACTACAATATTGAGTTCCTTCTCTTTTCCTTCTTCAAGCGTGGTTCCCGCGATCTTTCCTTTTCGATATCCAACACTTTATTCTTGGCTTGGGGATGAGGTCCAGTCCTTGTATTCCATGCTCTCAATTTAGAAGCCCCTTCTAACTTGTTTTCGACTTCATAGAGTAAGTCATGATTTGTTTGACTTGGTCAACCTTTGACTTTGACCAAAAACTCAAACTTGACGTCTTAGCTTGGTGAGAGTACCGGGAGGAGGTGCACTAAGGTTAGGGAGGGCACACTAGGCAATCGAAGTGGAATCGTCTCTTCCTTAAGATTGCCTTAACAAGAGAGGTTGGGTTTAGTTTGTTGCGGCAAAAACTTTGGCCTGGTACCAAGCTATCTTGGAAAAATCCTCCCAATCTATCTTCAGTAGTTAAACTATCCAAAGATAGTGTGGGCCCATAACGGTAGGAAAATAGGTGTCCTAGTTTAACCATAGACAATATAGCAATGTGTCACCCAATATGGGCAACCACCCAGAGTTGTTGAGTTACTTCACACACACCTGGATTTATTTTTCCTAGGGTTATTCCTTGTTTATTAGTCATAATTAGTCATTATCAAATCTCTTATATTTTAGGGGAGAAAATTTCTTTTTGAAGATTATTCTCTTTTAGTTGACACTTTGGTTTGACTAATTGAGTTGAGTTTAGATGTTGCATTGGTTTGTCACCATGCAACATTGGGATCATCTCTTCGCTACTCTTTGTTAGAATAAGTTAAGCGAAGACTAGTTGACTAGTTAACTTCGCTAGGTAGAAGTTCACTCCCGCAACTTCCCGAGAGACTAAACTAGGTGGCAGTTTACTCTTGTAGCTGTTGGTGTGTGTCCAGATCAATCTGGCCCACCACTATGGCTCATTAGTTACTCATTTTATCCTATATATATTGTAAATTATTCACTCTTTGGTATGGAATATTGTTAATGAGAATTCTTCCATTCTTTCTATCTTGCTTCTTCTTTCTTAATTTCTCTCTGCCAAATGTGTGTAGTATTTTTCTAGCTAGATATATTATATACAAGTTCAATACATTGCATGAGTATTAAGCCGTGGTGCTAAGCAAAAACTACACCAATTAACACTGGAGGTACTAAAGATTGAAGACAACAAAAATGATTATTAAGTGGAAATACTTCTCAGCCTCATAACTATTTGGAATGTAAACCAAGATTCTACTTCTTCTTATTAGATGTAAAGGATTATACCAAATAACCATGGCAATGGAAGTAGGCGATTACTGATGAGAAAATGACTTTCTCAATAGACAGATATAGCCATAGAGTATCGCCATGTCTGTTTCTTACAAACTTTTCCATCAAGTATACAAAGAACCCACAAGGGTTAACTCCAAATGAATTATGGACCAGATTGGAGGTTATAGTGGGAATAAAGAATATTTTGAAGATTTCATGCAGGGGATTGGAAGGATAGAGCTAGAAGAGAAGCCATCGAGAAGATCAAGCGTCTTATTATGAAGAGTCTTCTACAAAGGTTTTGCAGAAATTGTATTCCAATAATTGAAGATGATGTCCTACTCCATTTCAGATTTATTTTCTGGAAATACATGTAAAAGATATATGGCATGCATCTCCCGAGTCACATCTGAATACTATTTGCATACTTCTCAAAGAAGACAAAAAGAGAGCCGTGTAAATCAGACTCCATTCTGATATTTTCTGAACCTGATTGCAAAAACAAATTGGATATTTTCATTTCTCTCGAGGAAGTATCCAATTTCAAAAAAATAGATGCGAAGCAGGAGTCGAGAAAGTGAAGTTATGATTGTTTTAAAATCAACAAAATTTCAACATTTTTTCTAGTAACGGTCGCACGGTTTTCAAAGTTTCATCCAAACTGTATTTGGATATTATTCATTACAAGAAAATAAAGTGGATACAATATTGTGTGGAAATATCAATGGTGCATGTACTTCATCGAGATCCATGCGAACATCTACATCTTCAACAAATCTTCAAAGAGCACAAACTTTCACAATTGAGAGGTCTTCTTGGAGTAGAAGTACATGGTTGCTTAGCAATTGTTTTTTATTCCTTCTCATTTTATTTTATGCATTATGTGTGTTGGGGGGTTTTGTTCCCTTGGGGTTTTCCCTCTTTCTCGTTTATTCGATTGTATCTTTTGTATTGGGTACCTAACATGGCTTCAAATTGTTGGGACCCATCTATTATTTTACCATAGTGATGTTGGAAGTGTTGGGTGCTTCACACACACCTAGGATTTATTTTTCTAGGGTTATTCCTTGTTTATTAGTCATTATCGAATCTCCTATATTTTAGGAAGATGTTCACAGAAGAATATTCTCTTCGGTTGACGCCGGTTGACTAGTTGAGTTGAGTTTAAGATCATTGGTTTTTGTCACCATGCAACATTGGGATCATCACCAACTCACTACTCTTTAATTCGATCGGTTAGTGAACACTAGTGGACTAGTTAACTCAACTAAGAGGCAGTTACGAGACTGAACTGCCACCTAACTGAGTTAACTAGACTAGGTGGAAATTTACTTCCGTAACTATTTGTGTGTGTCGAGATCAATCTAGACCACCACTATGGCTCATTAGTTACTCATTTATCCTATATATGTGTAAATTATTCACTCTTTAGTGGTAGAATGATTATATGAGAAATTCTTCCATTCTTTCTATCTTGCTTCTTCTTTCTTAATTTTTCCATGCAAATGTGTGTGGTATTTTCTTGCTATATCTGTATATACAGAGTTCAACACATTTACACGAGCACCTTAACCATGATAGACAATAATTACGGAAGCAAACCCTAGGACTAATAACCAATCAATGTAGCGTATCACTCTCGAGCTAATAACCAAGGTAGAAAGTCAAAACCATAAATAAGAGAAATTCCAAGCCTAAAAACCAAAAATACAATTAACGATGGCTGCTGACTCTGAGTACTCTCGGACTTTGCGCACTTACTAGAAAATTTTGATGGCACTAAATTCATGATTCTTGTGTGTGTCCAAATGAGCTCTGGTATCATGTATTTATACTTCTCTTCCTTAGCCCGATTAAGACGACTTCTCTTTCTGAAGGCTAAAAACTCAATATTAATTATTTTCTTTAATGATTTGTCTTCTAGGGTTATGTCGAATGTTTTAGGGTTTCTTCTTGTTTCGAATATTCTATCCTTGGCGAGGGTTACCACGTGGAGCTTTAAATACCTCACATGACTACCATAATATCAACACTATGATCATCAATCAAGGTGAGAATGTTCAAGTCCGTTATGTTGATGATTTTACTCCTGAATATCTTGATAATTTGCGGGAATATGTTATTCTTGACAAAAAGGTAAAGACTTCCGCGAAAATGCGTGTAGGTATCTTAATGAGTCTAAAGGATTGCATCCAAGTAAAGCACAATGGATGGAAAATGGAAAAGTGAGGGAGTTGCAACATAATTTCTAAATAAAATAACTTTTGGTGGTCAAGAAAACCTTTAGTAGGAGAAAGTGATCCAAGAGGATCCTCAAAACCGATCCAGTCATAAAATGCCACAGCAAACGGGTTTGTTTGATCTCCAATCTTTATAAGCACCCAAATCCTAGGAAATGTGGTAGAGGTCGATTATAAAAACGATTTGAAAGTTATGTTTAAATTGTCCATGTACCATACCAACCAAGTAATGCAATACATGGTTTCACATGTCACCCATGCGCCTCCAAATAATCAACCTCCATGATCCATCTGCAGACTTGGCATTTTAAATCTTCTTCTATTCAAATCGCGACACCTCAAATCGATTCTTCATATTCGAACAACAAACTATATATAGTCAGATCTACGCTTTAAAATCTCAAGGGGGAACTGACATTTGCAAAGGGAATCAAACTCGTCGTCCAAAAAGAATCCAACGCTCTCTTAGCAAGGTTAAGAGGCCGGTAGAAGGAATGAAGAAGAGAAGTGAGAATGAGGTGAAGCATGTGTTGTCTGAGAAGAAGGTCTGGGCATAATCAATTGTAGGCATTTGCAAGAATTGCAATGGAAAAAAATTCAAGAAGGCTCACTCTATACATTGGGATCTCATCCCATTACCCACAGATTAATGATCGCTTGGGTGTGTTTCTGTACGAAGAAACCATGCGATTTGGCAAGAGGTGTCTACTCTAGTGGAGAGAAGAGGAGTTGGTGGGTGCAACCTCAAAACCTCCTTCAACACTGCGTGCAGATGAAGGTTGACAAGCCTATGTTCATTTTTACAATAATGAATCCATTGAAGGTATTTTTATCTTCCCAGGGGACATCAAAGATTATTTTACTACAGATTGAAGGCCATTATTTGGTGTAATAAGGCATCCTTCTTCACAGTGGATCGTTACTCAATTCAAGTGACCCAAATGTTGTCCCTTGTCACCACAACAACTCTTCCTCACTTTAGGCTAGTTGTACTCTAGAAAAGTGTAAGATGAACTTTAGAAATAAACAGATCGTGGGTTACCAAGACTAATGTTGATCCAATGGCTAATAGAATCAAGTTTAATAAGTAAGCAAGTTTGAAGAAAACAGAGAGATGTGTGGTTAGGCTATTGCAAACATCCATAACCAACCAAATGAACTCTTTAATATGCAAAAATTAAAATTGGCCCTTCCAAGGTACCGCGGCTTCAAAACATTACAAATCAACAACAATGGGGTGCAACCATTGAATAACAGACGATAGCAACAACCTTTCATAAAAATGACAAATAACAAACCCAAAATTGAATAATGACGAAGAAAAAGTCACAAGGATGGTTTCACCTCAACCTTATTCCATCTTCTTGGAGCAAAATTGCCCTTCTTCAAAAGATCATTACAATAGATTTGCAAAGTAACTTAATCAAATACATCCAAGGAAATGCAAAAGAAGAAGATGAACCTTGCCCACAAGCCCCTTTACTTCATCCACCACTAGATCTTCAACTAGGCTCAATGGAGATATTCCTATCAATCCAACCATGAAAACAAATGAGAGAGAGTTGCTATGTATATAGAGTTTAGCTCAACTTCCCTTACAATAAAATATCACTAATTGGATTCTAGATCCACTTTCTTCTCCAAGAAAAACAATAGAATAATACATCATGCATGCTCCTAAAGGAAAATCAACCCATAATAATAATATTAGAAAATGTGAGCACGCGGGTTTGACTTTGTCAGATGCCCCTTGTCATCATCTAAACCGGCACCTTCATAAAATAGACCGATAGCTTTGACTCCTTGCCTTAACACTTGTCACCTTCCTGTGCAAAATGCCTCCATGAAAGATCCTTCTTTGACCATGTGCTAGGGTTTGTTGTGTTATGTGTACATCTTCTCCTTGAAGCACTCTTTAAGAAGCTCACCTCCCAATGATGTATATTAAAATAACCATAAAAGACCAAGTCAATGGAGCGCTCCTCGGGATGTGGTTCCATCTTTCCTCGAGATAAAAAAAAAATCATGCCAAGAGTCTTCATTAGGGTTCGAGCACTCCTCAAACCAAGTAAACAACCTCCTCAAAAAGTGGATCTCATAGGTCAATGTGCAAGAAAATGTCCATTGGTTGTTATAACAACCCACAACATAAGGAGTCTTCAAACCATGTACCATACATGTGGATCGATGAAAATATATTGACCAAGCGTGAGGGCGCTAGTGTATCCAACGTAACTACCAAAAGTATGGTACCATCCAACTCCCAACATCTTTGTACTTGATGTGACACACCTCAAAGTATGTGGCCATGCCTTGGGATTATTGATCAACAAATAAACAATATACAAAAATATGACAATAAGGGCTCCAAAAGGAAACAATCTACGACATGTGCCACCACGCCTCAAAATATGTAGCAATGCCTCAAAAGGCGATCCTCGATGAAGGAATAGACATCAAAAGCTACAACCAAAACCTCCAAGCCAAAAATTCTCTAAATGCAACCTATTGAGCAAGGTCTTCAATCCTATCCACAAGTCTTTATGCATCATGAGTGATAACACATTGCACAAATGATTCATTGGGTTCTTCTTACCCACAAAACAAAATGGCTTCGCCATTGTGCAACATAACAAAAGCAAACAATCATTTTGAACAAAATGGATAGTAGAATTTGGTTCTAGTATCGGTCTTTATCTAAACAATTGCTATACTAAGTTTCTAAAAGGAATAGAATAAAAGGACACAATAAGTTGTAATTCTTTTTTTAATATCTTTTACCTCTAGGGTCACATCATAAATCATTGCATATAAATCCAAAGAAAAAAGAAATGAAGAATCTGATTACTTTGTAAATAAACAACTTAAGAGTAAGCATTACATGGTCTAAAGTATCCTTATTAGAAGTGCAATGGAATAGAATATCAATATTTGTACCATGTGGATACTTTAAATACATAGCAATAGCTTGATTTCTTCAAAATAACAAAGATTGTCTTAATACAATTCTAGTCATTAATATATCAAGGCAACAGAATTCATTTCTGCACAACAAGCAATCTGACTTCCACAAAAGAAAATCGAAAACATATACATGAAGAATACCTTGTTTTCTCTTTCAATCCCTTTCAATCTGCCCTCCATAACCAGCTTTTTGTTTGAAAATTTTTCCACCTGAAAACAACCATAATGCATTATATTAAACTCCAAATTCCAAGCAATGCAACTTCAGCATTTTTATTTTTACAACCATCCTGACAAGTCCAATCAACAAAACATAAGTCTATCACCTTCATGGAAAATCCCTTAATGCAAGCTGTGAGAAAAGAAAATTTAAAACACAAAATATTGCTATTATGCATTCTCTTTATGTTTACAAGAATATAGGGCAACAAATGATCATGTATCTACAAAACCATTTAATTCGATTTAGATATTTATACTTTATACCTAGCACCACGATTAATTCAAATAAAAGACCCTACCCAAAATATGTAGCATCCACAAACGTAGCTATAGTAATCCATCAACAAACATATCACAAATGATTAGATGATATATGTTTGAAAATGTTATAATTGCATATAGGCTAGGTGTTGGAAACCTAATCCATCTTGAATAAGGAATATGAAAGCATTAAAGTAAGTGTAACGGTCATTGGAGTCCAAGAGACCCTGGAAGACGAACCAAAGGGTCATAATTGTGTATCATATCATTAATGAAAGCACTTCACACATATTCTAAATCGTGAGTCTAACAATGGTATTATAGCCCTATAGTTCTTAGGGCCTATTGTAGTTGTCCATAGACAATTCTCGACGTTTCATTTCCTTTTGATGTGCAGAAATGTTTATTTTAAGTCGATTATTCTATGTGCTCACTCTATCTTCTACCTCATGTCTGTGATTAACACACCCACCACGGGACTAGAAGATTTTTGACTTTCTTTCCTTATTCTCGAGGAACAACACTCCCCGAGATTCTAAGGAAACCTATTTGAGACCCTCTTTTCCCTTTAAAGTCCCTCATATGATCGGCGGCTAGGACCACAGGCTTTATTGGGGAGGTGCTCGTCGGCTTTCCTGATTCGGGAAATCACGATGGATGTATTCCCCTTTTTCTCTTGTCTTTAGAAGGGTCGAAATCTGAAATGGACCTAACCGCTTACAGAGATTGAAAACAAGCCATGATAAGTTTGGTACTCTACCCTTGGGTTTCCTCCGTGGGATTCGGGATGTCGTGTGGTGGTCTTTTGGAGTTTCGAATGAAAGCTAAAGCATGCACATATATATATATATATAATGGCTCAGCCTATTCGGAGTGTAAGCGGATTCCGGGATATCTCTCATGACAGGAGAGTCTCACACAGGTTTCAGGGCAAACTCGAAACACACTCGTGTATATATGTCAGCTCAACCTATTTGAGTCATAGCGGGTTTTGGTGGCGACCTAGAAGAACTTGTCGATAGGTATCGGTGCGGCTGCGAAAACACCATATCTCGTCAGCACTATTATTATTTGGGGTTTAGCAATTGGGTTTTGGTAGCGAGCACAAGAGAACTTTGTCGTTAGGTATCCGGGCACGAAACATCAAAACACCATATCTATCCGTGCTAAGCCATTCATTTCTCCTTTCGGTATTTTGCATTATGTGAGAACAAGGGGTCGCGCTCCTAGGTTTCGGTGAAACTCAGAAACACCAAACTCTAAACATGTTCCACTATTTGGGGTTTCCTCCATGTGGATTTAAAGTCCGATTTAGCGGTCGAGTTCGGTGGCGAATACATGAGACCATAATTAGGTACCTCGGTGTCGAAATATCGAGAAATATATCTTTCTCGGACTCTATCTTTTTGGGATTTTAAAGTCGATTTGAGACCCCAAATTACCAGTCACCCTTAAGATATTCGGATGCGAAATACCCGAAATATCGGGATTTAGCTACTTATTTGTCATTCGGGATTTAGCATGTCGGGATTCGAGACTTCGCAGTACAAAGGTCGTATGGGTATTCAATTTTCCCGAAATGTCGAGAAATATCGTAGCTTATCCATAGCTATTGTTCGAGGATTCGCCATTCGGGTTTCAAGGCGTCGCAGTACAAGGAATTCCTTGTAGGTTTCTATGCCGAAGCTCCGAAATACCAACTCTTAAAAATGCTCATCTTATTTTGAGGTTTCTTCCATTGGGATTTCGCGAAGTCGGGGTTTGAACTTATGATAAAGAAACTCATAGGTACCCCGGTCTTTGAAACACGAAATGTCTAACCAACCACACCTTGTCATTTTGCGGATTCGCGATTTGAGTTTCGGGGACGCAGTACAAGGGAACTTCGCGCAAATTCCGAACTACGCTTAGGTACCCCGCGTGCCGAAATACCGAAATTTTGAAGTCTAAGAGGACCATTCTCTCTCATGCAGGTTTTTAAGACTTATGCCATAAAATCCTCCGGCAAATCCTTGGATAAACTTTCAAAGGGTGTCCCTGTGGGGAGATCTATCTCGGGCATTACTTGAGACAAATAAAGGAATAAATTTCACGAGAACAGACTTGAATACTGAATCCGTTCAAAACATATATATGTATATATAAACCATGGGTGGTCTTTCCAAATATAAGCATGTGACCACCATTTCTGATCAAAACACCATACGGTGGGTCTTATCTTTGAAACCATTCATAATTGCACAAACCATGAACATACGTGTAAGAATATTAATTTCAAGAATCTGAGATATAACACTTATCAGGAAAAACACCGGGTTTGATGCAATTGCTGAGAGAGGTTCTTGTTTCCTCCCAACCATAGTCACATCCACTCCTGATGGATTTTTCATTGGCCACCCCTGAGCTTAATCCACTATTCTTTGATATTCAATCTTTTACTTCCATCTCAACGGAAGTCATGGATGAAAGTTACTCTCCTTCTTCTCTTCTTATCAATCACTCTGTATATTTTCGAGTCTTCGATTTCTCCCCTCTTGCGATCTCTGTATTGCCCTCCACCTCTTTCCTTTTCTTTTCGGCGAGGTTGCATGTGGCACGAATTTTCCTGTCTGATGGTCAGGTCTGATAGATTCTACGGATGGTTGGTTCACCCCATCCCCTTATTTATTCTTGAGGAGCCTCCCCACCTTCCAATCTGATGGGAAATCCATTTTGGGGTCAGATAGTTTCTTTGGTCTTTGAGCAATTAAAAACCAGCACGGTATTGGTTCGGTGGAAGTTAGCGCCACCATTCAGTGCAGCCACCTTTCATCAGCTTATCATGGTCTAACACTGCTTTATCCCTCTCCCAGTAGTCCTGCAGCATATATTCATAACATTATTTACATTAGTTGACCTTTTATACTAAGTGCTAAAATCACATTCACATCTTTATGATACGCCATAGTTCTTGGCGATATAGTTATTTTACGGCTTTGAGTCTGCCATAGTTCTTGGCCAGTATAGTTATTTTTACAGACTGGGGGAAACAAGGTGTTACACGTAGTCCCTATATGTTTCAGTGTGGTTGATTCTTGTAAACCCTAGTCTCTCGAAAACCTTAATGGATAAAGGCTCAAATCTAAGCACAAAGAAGCGTTCATTTGTACGTATGTTTGCCAGTCTACCCAACAGGTACCAATCTGCAACTCTCTATCAGCGACTCACCATTTGCAGGTTTAGGTTTGCTAGCCTGCCAAACTACGTAAAAGAAAAAAGAAAAAACATCTATCATTTGTGCCCTCCTCTCTCTTACATTTTTCTGAACGAAATAATATTTAAGTTCATTGACCACATTAACCTACACGAGGTCAAGATATGTGAAACCTTTTGTGTCTCCCATCTCATGAAATCTTCTCGATTTCCTATGTCAGTCTGGATGAAATTTCGAACACTTGGACTATTGTTAACAACCTCAAGGAGCGATTTGGGCTTTGATTCAACCCTATCCAACATGTTATCTTTCACAACAGACACATAAAGGGCAGAGGCATAATCTCCAGCTACCTCTCACGTTGTGCGACCATCTCAGAAATTTTTCACCTCTCTCTAGCTACCTCTCACACTGCGTGACCATTTCTTACACGCCAGACCTCCAACCTTTCTCACACCATTCGCGTGCTACAAGATGTTGTTGGTTATGGTTTGGTAAATCCTTTCGGCCAACTCATCACCTCTCATACTCACGCCCTTTCGGCCGACTATAATGTGAGGTCGAGGCATTTGGTTAGTTCTATTTGCACGACTGTATCTAAAGGTATTAAAGGTAGCTCTCTGGTATAATAGATTGCACCAGCTATAATAGAGCTCGCTATCCTCGACCATAGGTTTGTCCACAGTGGAAACTAGCGAGAAGTCTAGGCGTTGGTATGATTATTTGAGTCCAGGTTATCACCTTACTACACTTGTAATTGCAGCCTGTTACATTTATAATCAGCCAAGAAATCTCGAAACCTAGAGGCCCATTATAGCTTCTTCTTGCCCATATTCATAAACAGCAAAGAAAACACTAAACCTTTCATACGTGCGCTAGTTCTTGGCCGAGCAGAGACCACCAAAGATGGTCTAGTCAAGAAGAGCAAGCTTGTTTGTGAGCACGATTTTTAATGCAAAATGAAGATGGACTTACTGCACTCGTATGCACCCTTCGACTGCATTCTAGTGACATCTTGAAATTCATTGTATTGTTGGTACAAAGCAATCGCCTTCCAACTTCCAAGAAATGGTGCCAATGCAATGATCGACCTTAATTCATAGTCAATGAAAATGAATGAATGTCAACCAATTTGCTAGTAAGAATGAACGCGAGTAACAAGCAAGATCTCATGTCAATCGATGCAATCCTCCTCACTAACAATGGAGTGATTATCTTTCATTGAAGTTGTTGCACATACGCCGGCCAGTAATGGGAAGTTGGCCCAACTCAAACTGATAGATTGATAGATTGAAGTTGTTGTGCTAATTCTCTCCCTTTGGAACCCAATCTCAAACCATATTTCCAAGTACTATTGGAGGTAATAAGAATTGATTGCGGGACGTGAAGCTCCATTGACATCCTCGAGGGTTCATTGTTGGTCTTGCATCTGACAACACCACCAACCCAACCAACCCCGGTTTCTAAAGTTTTTCTTCAATTTCAATAACGTGATTTCGGGCAGCCTACAACTCCCATAGCAAGTGCAAAGTTTGTCAAACAAACGATGCGATCAGGGCAGTTTGCATGCTCGTGATATTGTGGTAAAGGCATAGGTTCCACACCCTCTAATCATTCAACAACTCTGTGATCATGGACAACACACAATAGCAATGAGGAAGCATTGTAAGTTTACTGTTTCTTTTGTAAACAAGTGCATTTTCGGTAGAAACCAACATCCTTGATTTGTTGAGTCTGCATAGTTGAGTTTACATTGTAAAGTTAGAGTGGAGATGCAAGAAACCCTGCAAGGTCTATTCAGTTTTTAGATGGCTCGAGTTGAGGAACTATTAGAGTTATTGAACACTCTAATCTTCTCCTCTCTAGATAATATTGTCACCATTGACAAAACCACTTTGCATTCTATTGTGACCTTCTTGCAAGTTTCGCTAGCCAAAGCAGCACTACTGCAAACCCAAACTCGTCTTCTTCACAATGCACTTGAGTGAAAGAATCTTCGACAACATTATGAACTAGTCCATGTTCAAAGCCCTTTTTTGAAGACAAAGAAGATGATGATGTCGACTCAAATCAACAACCAGCGTAGGGATCACTCAGTGAAACAACTCCAAGATCAGGTAGAGAGAAAGATCAGCTTCCTCTTTCCAAGCGAATCATCAGATCTTGGGAAGAAAACAGGCAGAACAAGCATATAACTTGTATCAGATATGAAAAGGATGTCACCTTTCATATTTCGGATTAGACTAGGCCAATCCAGTTCTAGAGTGTTGGATTGTTGCAAAAAAGTTCACATTCACCTGGTCCAATTCAAGAGCAGATTTTGATATGCCAACATTGTTAGCAGGTTGACCATGTGAAAGATCAGTGTTTGATCTTCATCCTTGCGAGCATTGCAGAAAGAAGAATCATCCTTCAAACAGATGTTTTAACCGCAAGACAATTGCAAGAGTAAAGAACCACTATCGATGGATTCCTTCTTGGCGGTGGTCATCAATAGTCAAGAAGATATCTCAGTCATACCGACGAATTCACTCTCGAGTATTGACGCATCTTGCAATGGACAAATTTTGGGCTTCTCACCTTGTCCCTGACAAGGGGGAACAACATCAACAATTGATAGTAAGACTTCAAGTTTTAAAGTCCTATCAGTCAAGCAACAACAAGTGAGCTTGAAAAGCGAGCGTGATCGGTTTGTGGTTTCCCTTAAACCACCACTTAGTAGAAGACTTATAGCTTCTGCTAGACAACGATATGTGGTTTCCCTTAAACCTCCACTTCGTAGAAGACTTTCAACCTCTTCTACATCACAGCTTATGGTCATCCTTAAACCAGCAATCGAGAGCACTTCCCATCAGTAGAAGACATCGACTTCAGCTTCTAGCTAACTTAGGAAATGTTTCGGGAGCCATTGAGCCTAGAGCAACGTTCTAGAGTTTGTAGTCATCCTTAAACCACCAAATTGGTTTGTGGTCTTCCTTAAACCACCATCACCATTTAGTAGAAGACGTCATCTTCTGCTAGCCATTTGGTTTGTGGTCATCCCAAAACCACCAGATTCAGAGAGCACATTCAACCATCAGCAGTTGCACACTTCCAGATTTCAGTTGCCCACTTTCAGATATCATCTCTCACCTTGGACCCACATATACCCCTTCGGATTAAGGGGGGGAATGTTGGAAACCTAATCCATGCGGAGAAGGAAGATGAAACGTAAAGTAAGTGTAACGGTCATTAGAGTCCAAGAGACCCTTGGAAGACGAACCAAAGGGTCATAATCATGTACATATATATATGTGTGTATCATAT
>SNQJ01S0210774.1:0-15961 GCA_010110895.2 Picea sitchensis
ACGAACCCTTTTCCACAAGCTAAAAACATGGCTCAGGATTCAACATCCACGAGCACGACATGGGGTAGTTACAGACCCCCCTAGGCCTACCAATAATAACCCGACCGCATATATTTACATGATGAATGTTGAGGCTCATTTAGTGACCAAGGCCCAACTACAAAATGTCAGAATCTGCTGAGAAGGGAAAGGAAGACACTAACCCATTGAATCCTCTTCAACTTGAGAAGGCAGTGGGAGAAATGATGACTCGCATCCCAAATGTTTTGTTTAAGAGGGATTCTCATAATCCAAACATGAGGTACACCCAAAACTACTACGTTGTAGAATATTTGGCACAAACCGCCTGTGCAATGTCTACTTTGGAAGTCCTCAAGATTTTCCCCTCGCATAGAAAATCTTTGTTGTCTACCTTGGGAGCGGTAGAAACATGTAACCCAAGATTGGTCATTTTCGATCCAACCGACTTAAAACCCCATCTTCCTCACCACATTTCCTTTCAGATAGTAGTCTCTTACACCATGAAATATTTTATGCGGACCATTTTTTGTACGGTGGTGGATGAGGGTGCCTCGAATTGCATGATGTCGTTGGCATGTTAGAAGGCCATTGGCCAACCTGAGTTGTCTTTGTCACCTACATTACTTACAGTGCTTGATGCTCAGTCTTTTAGACCACACATAATTATTCCTTCCTTCCCCGTGTAGGAGGTAAAACTGTGTGTGTCAAAGTTGAAGTGGCCGATGTGCCTCTCGACTACAACATGTTGTTAAGAATAAGTTGGACTTATTCTATGCATGCAGTGGTTTCTATGGTTTTTTGGGTCTTGTGTTTTCCACACGAGGGTCAGATTGTGACCATTGACCAGTTATTTTTCTCTCATCCTGATCCTTCATCGGTGGAATCCACGGTCCTGATGATTGATAATACGCATCCTGGCACTGCCAAATTAGGTTTTGGTTTGTTTCCATCATTTATGGGAAATTTTGATTACCCAATGCCTTCTAGGGATGTAAGGATTATATCGTTTGTTCCCAACCAGTCGAGGGCTACACTTTTACAAGTATCATCATTTCGAACGAGCTACTTTAACGATTCATGGAATTTACCTTCTCTATTGACCTCAATGAAAGGGATACGGAATTGTGGCATGGTCATGCCCTTATCCACGGCTAAAGTTGCGTACAACATTGTCCAACAAAATTCGGCCAACCCTGATCTGGCTCCCCCACAAGAGTTATATCTAGTTCTCAAGCCTACCTAGGCTCAAGATTCTCCTGCCACTCAAGATCCTTTAGACTTGGTATTTCCCTTTGAAGAGGTGATTCTAGAGGCAATGAATGGTCTCGATAGACCTTGGGATGATCTACATCATAGATCTTACTTCCTTCCTGAGTTAAGGAGAGTAGAGGTAGGAGAACTTTTTTTTACCGTGAATGGAGATAATCCTTGTCCTATCAATCCTCTAGCTACTCATGGATTTTATGTTGAGGGTAACATGGAAAGAATTGCTACAATGATTCCAATCGATATCTCCAAAACCCCTGTCATTTTGGAGAATGTTTTCATCTGAGAAGATTGCTCCCCCGAAGAGATTTGAACTTACACTGAGTTATTCAAATAAGTTCACGACTTTTTTTCCTAGTCTTACGAGGAAATTCCAGGCATGAACCCACGAGCATGAAATTATGAATTATCCTGATTCCAAACTGATCTAAAAATAGATTCATCTGGTAAATCCTTGAAAAGTGTAATCAATCAAGGAAGAAGTAGAAAACCTGCTCAAAGCCAGTTTTATCTACCCTGTACAGTTGACGGAATAGGTGTGAAACCCTGTTCCGATGAATAAGAAACAGGGCACAATTCGTGTGTGTATGGACTTCCATGATTTGAATAAGGCATGTTTGAAAGACAAATTTTCATTAATTGATCATATTGTCCATGAATGTACAGGCTGTGAGGTATTTTCGGTCATGCATGGTTTCTCAGGATACAATCAGATTCAAATCAAACCCGAGGACCAACATAAAACAAATTTTATTTTTCTTTGGGGTACCTTCGTGTATCGTAAAATTCATTTTGGCCTGAAGAATTTTGGAGCCACCTTTCAACGGGCCATGTCGTTCTCTTTTCACGACTTGAAACACATAGTCGAGGAATATCTTGATGATATATCATCACGTTCTTACAATAGATTTGATCATCTTGCCCATCTTTGACTGATCTTTGAGAGATATCATTACTATCGGATTTGCTTGAATCCTAACAAGTGCAGTTTCTACATGATGTTAGGTCGTCTTTTAGGTTTTATTATATTGAAAAAATGGATTATGGCTGATCCTGTCAAGGTTGAGGCACTAGTTCAATTTCCTCCCCCATGCACAATACCCTAGCTTTAGAGCTTGCAGGGGAAAGCGAATTTTCTTCTACATTTTTTCTCGAATTACACTGAGATCACTAAAGGGTTTCTGCATCTCTTGAAAAAAGGGGTCCCATTCTATTGGGATGAAGCTTCTCATTGCTCCTTTGAAGCATTCAAATGCGACCTCATGTCTTCCCCTCTACTCCATCCTCATGATTCTAACAAATATTTCTTGTTGTATTTGGTTGTTGCAGAGTCAAACATCGACATGGTCTTGGTTCAAGAAGATGATATGCTCGAGGAGCACGTTATATACTACCTTAGCCAAGGCCTGGTTGGACCAGAACTCAACTATTGTCACGTTGAGAAAATTTCTTTGGCAACCATTCATGTTGTCTAACGGTTCCATCACTACATTTTTCTTCTCAAGACCATTGTCATTGTCTTCATCAATCCTTTCCAATATGTGTTAACACGATGAGTCATTGGTAGAAATATTAGTATATGGATAGTCATATTATAGGAATTTGACTTGGATTTTGTCTGTTCGAAATCCAAAATGTCATTGATATTTGTCAAACTCATTTCGGAACTTCTGGTCAAGTCTAGTGATATCATGCCCGAAGAGTCGCCTATTAAAAAATATATTTTTCTAATTTCTTCTGCGGACCCCTGGTATGGAGATATAAGTGTGTATCTCTAGAATTTTAAGTGCCCTACTTCTTCTTCCTATGATGAGCGTCGACGAATTCGACATCAGGCATGAAACTATATTATACTCGATGACACTTTGTATCGTTCAGGCATAGATTTCATTCTTCAGCAATGTCTTATCCACGAAGAGGTAGAACTCGTTTTGAACGAATGACACACTGGAGCATGTGGCGGTCATTTGTCTCGATTGGAAACAAACCAAAAGATTCTACGTGTAGGTTACTTCTGGCCCTCGATAATCAAGTATTGTGTTGAGGTGGTCAAGAAGTTCCACCCATGCCAAATCTTCTATCGAAAGATGCGGGCACATCCTGCTCCTATGTTTCCAATCATTGTTGTTGGTCCTTTCACCAAGTCTAGGATTCAATTTACTACATGTCACTCAGTTTCATCCTGGGGGCATCGTTATATCATCCTAGCAATAGACTACTTCACAAATTGGGTCYAAGATATGCTAACATTCAACAATGATGGTGAAACAACGACTATTTTCATCTTTAATTAGATAGTAGCAAGGTTCGGCATATCGAAGGAGATTGYCACTGACCATGGCAGTCACTTCCAAAAAAATGATGATTGAGTTAACGTMAAATCTTGGGTTCAAACAAGAACAGTCATCACCTTATTACCCACAATTGAATGGTCAGGTTGAAGCTATGAATAAGTCTCTCAAGACTATTCTTCAATGAATGAACAATTCTTCCTAGTCAAATTGGCATTTGATTTTATATTCAACATTGTGGGCCTACTGAACGTCTGTGAATACTGCCACCGATTTTCACCTTTTCATCTCGTATATGGGTTGGAAGTAGCCTTACCTATTGAGTGTCAAATTCCTTCTTTAAATTTGGCAGTGGAATTACTGTCGAACACTTCACTGCTTGAGGAATGCCTTCTATATCTCCAACAGCTCAATGAGCAACATTTTGATGAAGCCTTAGACAATGAGGTTCATAAGAAACAAGTCAAATGTCAGTACGATTGATCCGTTCGTCCTTGGATTTTCTTCGAAGGTGATCTTGTTCTGGTCTATGATCAAGACAAAGATCCCCTAGAGGAAGGCAAGTTCAAACCCATGTGGTATGGACCATTCATTGTGAAAGAGGTCTTGAAGAAGGGCACTTACCATCTGGTTTATTTTGAGGGAAATTCCTTGGCAGAGCCTATAAATGGGCTCTACCTTAAGAAGTAATACTCTTAGGTTGGTCACCTAGGTGACTTCTTGTATATATGTATAGCTTCTTATACATTTTTGTCTTTTTTTTTGTTTTATGGACGTGTAGTTATTTATGTCTTCTTTTTCACTGTAGCATATGTCAAGTGAATCGAAAGTTTATTTTGGGTTCATGGATGGTGCTAACCGACACACTCGAAGGCTTACTTCTGCAGCCTAGGTGATTTTCACACCTGGAGGCCATTTTTTATCTTCTGGAGGTATTTGTCTAGGTGACGCTACAAACAATGTTTTTGAATATAGTGCAGTGATAGAATTGCTTCGTGACTCTTTATCACATGGAATTTCTCGTCTCCGGGTCTACCTATATTCTCATCTGGTTGTGTCCCAGTTAAATGGGGTTTACCACGTTTATGATCCCACTTTTCACCAATGATTCATTAGGGTACGTCTCTTAGAATGATTTTTCGATTACATTACGTATATCCATGTTCCTTGGAGATTTAATCATCTAACATATACTCTAGCTAATCAAATTTTACATTGGCATGTTGCACACACATAAAAGAAAAGAACAGACATATACATGTAAGTACATTTGTAAAAATGTCATCCATAAGCCAGAAAAGGTGTATATATATATATCCAAAAATAGTTTCATGAGTACATAGGTGGTCATGAAAGCCTAAAAAATGTTCAGTATACATCGTTGGGCTTATTCCCACAAATAATACATATACCAAAAGTTCCTTAATAACATCAATGGTATATGCTATCTAAGTACGGGGCCTATTGGCCCTGCTATAGTGTACAATGGCGTTGGCCAAACGCTGGAATAACTGGACCCAAGTCCCAAGCACCCMTACTAAATGAGGTTGCATAGAAGGGGGCAGATCCCTTCSGCTGGGGGTCCACAAGCARTTTTTGGTCCTCTGGTTGTTGTTGTTCATGCCTTAGTTCGAGGACATCATCAAGTMTTGGCAAAGTCTGTTGGTCGCACAKGCCCCACATATGTACATAACAGATACACAAGTTAGTACTCTATACACGCATAAAAATGATATATACAAAAATTAAAAAATTAAATAACTTTAAARAGTATGTTACCTATATCTCMTYGCTCCTCGTCGATAGGTACAAGCATGTYTRGATCTTTGGTGAAGTTGATCCTGGCATATGGGTAAGCCTTGATCATCAAGATCTGTCATGCCCACTAGTCAAATATTTTTTCATCGAAGGCCTCTATGGTCCTCCCTCCACCCTGTCGAGGCAGAAACGTTGCCCACCTGGTTAGTGTTGGGAAGGAGGCTACATTCCCCCATACTGTCTCTCTAGGACTAAGACTAGGCACCCTCTCAGAGAAGAAGGAGTACAAAATGGTATCAAACCCAAATTTCTTGTTAGTACACCACCGACACTTTGTAGGTTGTCTCTTCATGCATGTCAGCATGGTTGTACTCTAGTAAAAAATGTTGGCCTCCAAACAATGAATGAAACAATGCATATGTGACCGGGAGGCCTAGTGAAGCGTTGTGGATCCAGTAATCCAACCAATCAAGATTAAGATCACATACAAAGATAGGATGGTGTTCTTGTGGATTCCCACCTAATAACCTGCCTTCTCAGTTCTGACCTCATAGTACATTTGAATGTAATCCTCGATGTTGAAGGGCCCCGAAGGAAACGTCCTCAAGTTAATTGGTTCCCCTCTCCTCAAGAGGCCAGTCAAGAAGTATATGTCCTCTATAGTTGGGGTTAGTGATTGACCCTCTAGCATAAATGCATATGAATTAGGATTCCAACACTCCACAAGAGCATTGAGCATCCTAGGTTGTTCCCTCATGAACGGACACTAGAATAACTTCCATAGCCCACATTGTTTTAGTGCGGCGATGGCTATATGGTTCTCTTCAACCAAAATATCAATATCCTCATGCTCTCTCTCACTCCAGTGAACATACATCATGTTTCATGGAAAAATGGAGGAGAGTTAGTACTTGCATTTTATTTTTTCAAGGTCTACAAAGGTGTACGCGGGTTGTTTTGTACGTAGTCGTGTATGTATGCGGACTGGTGGTTTCTTGCCTGAGTACATACATGAGATGGCCTTGGACAACATGTGTACATGAAGGGTTGGTCTTTTTACAGGAGTGTCCCCCTCAAAACCTAAAATTAAAGAATAAAAAATGAATTGAATTGCAAGAGGGAGTGATTTGTACTTACTTGGTCCAGGGAGAAGGTTGATTCATCCACTGAATATCTCGAAATCTACTCTTTTAGCAAAGGGGTATTTTCCCTTTTTGGTTGATTTTCAAATTGAAATGGTAAAAACGAGTTGTCCACTTCTATTTATAGACTTTTTTGGCCCTTTTTACCCCTTTTTTGACCCCCTTTGTCATTTTTACTGGCTTGGTTATCACTTGATTCCACTTCTGAGTTTCTTATTGGTCATTTTGGTACTCTTTTTCTTTTGGTTTGGTAATTTTTGGGATGGGTCACTTTTTGGGTATCCTTAGGTAAAAGTCATTTTTTCCAACTTTTTGCATACAAGTTAGGATTTCATTTCCATTTTATGCATCTTGTTGTATTTTTATCTTTTCCATAGGATTAACCCCACCGAAGTGCAACACAAAACCTTCATTGTTTCTCTAGAAGTGTTGTAATTAGGTGGTAGAGCCTACCTTTACATGGATTCCCTAGGTAGATCCTTGCTTCATTTTGGCGCCCATGCTATCAGTAATGAATGTAGGCTTGGGAGTCCCTTTTATTCATGTCATGATTATTAAATAAAGCCTCATTCATTTGATGCACCATAATTCTAGGTCTTACCCTAGGGACTCCCAAATAACCACGCTTTGTTGTCTTCAAGCTCACTTTGAAATTCGAAAGAAACATCAAACGAGACTGTATTTATTCTTTTCGATATTGTTTGGATTAACTAAGAAAATTATCCCCTTGGAGTCTTATTTAAGACCTTTTCAGATTCTCTAAAAAATAAAAATATTTTCGAGCAATCTTGTTTCCCTTCACGCTCGCCAAACTCAAATTCGAAGGCTCATCTGTTCGGCGATAGTTTACCCCTTTTTCTGTTTGGATGGCTAATTTTACAAATAAAGGTATGCTCTAGTAACCTCGTTTCGCTAGAAGAGTATTATCATGCGTAAGTTTAACCCTTTTTCGGGCCTGAGGGACTAAATCTTCGAAAAAGGAACATTCTCCTTGGTTTTGGTTTATCACCTTTTCTGGGCCTTGGAGATTACTTACGAAAAAGGAACACCCTCCGGGATCCATAGTTAAGATGTTTTCAGAAGTCTCCCTAAAATCGAAAAGATTTCCGAGTGACATTGTTCCTTCAAACTCGTTAAATTGGTACAAAAGAACATCTACTAGCATGATTTTAACCCTTTTTACAGCTTGTAGATTATAGCGAGAAAAGGTATGCCTCGGGAGATTCGTCTCATCGAGAGAGTTCGCCTCAGTTACTTTTATAATTTTTCGGGCTAAGGAGACTAAAATCAGAAAAAGGTTGTGAGTCCATAGTTAATCTCTTTTTAGACTCCTTAAAATTGAAAATATTTTCGAGTGATCTCGTCTTTGTCACACTCGTTAAAATGGTTTTGAATGGACGTATTTTCGGTGCAAGTTTAACCCTTTTAGAACTGAATAGACTATCTCTGAAAAATTTACTCCCTAGAGTCTTCTTTTACGTTTTTTTAGACTCTCTAAACATGAAAAAACAATCGAGCTTACATTCTTTGGGTTCATAAAAAATTACATAGAAGGGGTCTCATTGTATCTTTCTTAATTGCATTTTCATGTCTCATATTTGCTAGAAGGGGTCTCATTGTATCTTTCTTAATTGCATTTTCATGTCTCATATTTGCATATTTATCCTAATGTTGGATCCATGTTGCTCTCAATTGAACCTTTGAAGCATTCCCTATACGCAAAGTCTTGTGGCACTTCTGCTCATAATACCTAACACCTTGACCCATGGAGGAATTTTCCTTGAGTGTTCTTTTCCTACACATGTCTCCTTGCTCTAAGTATTGGGTATGTTCCATGTGCTTGGAACTAGTATGATTTCTTACGACACTAGTTCCTCCATTATAATGTAGAATTCTTTTATTATTTTTCAAGGTCTTTAAAAAATTGAAAAGACAAAAAAAATCAAATATTCCAAAAAAGAGGGAAAAGGGATGCATTATTTTTTTTCTACATCAAAGAGACTCTCCTTGATAAATAACATCCTTTCGCGTTTTTCCATCAAACATTGGGAAGCTATTATCGTTGCATAGAGTTGTGTCCTCCTCCATTTGGTTACTCTTCCAAACACATGGAGAGTTTGAGTTGCCTCCTGCATCACAAACTTATGTCAATGTCATGCTGCCTAAGTCTGATCATCTTTCGTATTTTTTTCCAAGGGGAGTTTCACTCAACCTGAGTTGGCCTTTTTGTAGTTTTTCTCTTTACCTTCGTGAGTCGGCCATCTCGAGAGTCATATTCAAGTCCAGATTCGAAATCGATGAAGTTGTATTCTTGATCAGCAAGATCCTCATGTCTTTTCCCAATGAGTTTTCGAAGACTTCAGGGTAGTTATTTATACACTCCCATTGTTACTCCTACCTGAGTTATGAATATCTTTAATTTGTTTCTCGAGCTATGAATACTTCATCTCTAGCCATAGGCATCAATAGGTTCTTGAAGATGCATAATATACTTGTATATCTTCGAATGATTTTGAGATGTAGATATGTTGTGTAATGCTCAATGATACACTTTATATAGTTATATGACATGTATATGAAGTGTCTTTGATTGGAATCCATGATTCATTTCATCCTGAGCATGGTTATGCTCGCCTTAGAGAGACAATTGTTGTTTTGCGGATGGCACCTCCCGAACTCTGGTCCCAGGATCACTCAATTTTGTGCATTTGGTGAAGATGTTGTAATATATTTCAGCCATCATTTTCTATTCTAACCTCACACATTAGCAAACATCTTTAATAGCCCTAAAATTCCCTATTCATGCATACATTCTATTGGCCCTCTTACTTGCATAATTTGCCAAATCATTTATGAGAAGCTCTACTTAAAAAACCCATTTTTTAGAGCATGTACGCACCGTGAACCACTACATCCCTTGTACATATTCTTGTTGCATGCTATACAACCCATGTACATATGCTTGCTTCACACTAAACATCCCATGCATGCTTGCAAAAGTTGCAAAAATTAAAAAGTTGTAAGGGATTCACTGAAATTCATAGGCTATTGAAAGTTTCCCAACCAATTCACCTACTATATCCCTTCACCCAACCAAAAAATGATATTTTTTTCATATAAAAGGAGGTTTTGGGGTCTCATTTCACATCCAAGCATAAGAAAAGTGAAACTCTTCCAAATTTCACTTCCCTTCCTTGCCCAAGATTTTGCTACCTTTTGTGAGATATTTCCTCAGCATTCCCTCTTCACCCCCTTCTTCTTCCATTCAATCCATTCCCTTCCCTTGAGGTGATCAAAATATTTAGAGAATAGGCCTATTGAAGGTGCACTTGGATCATTCTAAATAGGATCCTGGACTAGGTTCATGAAGCAATGGCCGACACAGATTGTAAGTTTCAGTCTTTGTTTGATGAATAAAAGAATGTCTTTTCCCTGTCCCAAATGATGATGTTTTGTGTATTTTATTTGATTTATACATAGAATTTGATATCTAACCCTAACTCCTGAATAGAAATAGCATGTTTGTAGTCAGTGATTGCCTAGTTTTGTATACAGGTTAGCCTTTGGAGGAGACTTGCAGTCTTTGGAACTACAAATCTTGAGGAGATCATCACCAGGCGTGGGATAAAAGGTACAGTTACCGATATTCTCTCTTATTTATTTATTTTCATTTTTTTTGGTATGTTTGGGGTAGAGTATAAACTAGATTGACTTTTAGATGGACATTCGCTCTATCTATATCTTAAACCCTGGTATAGTTAAAGGGGGGATTTTCCTGCTAGCAGGTACATATTGCAATGAAAGTATGATGTACAGAAAATACTGACAATTTGTTGGTTGAATGCAAGATGGAAGCATTGTAGGAAAAATGGTATTCGGTATTGTGCTTGCTTAAATCCATAAGGAAGATTTCATTCTACTATTGCAACAACCATGAAAAATTATGAGATAGAATTTCATATTTTGGGGAAAAGTTGAATTCCTTATGAAATAAGTTTTAGTTTCTAAATGAATTTTTATAATGTTTTCTCATGATAACTTCATGTGTGTGATGCATATGAGATAATATTGATTAAATTTGGAATGCTTGGTCAAAACAACTATTATTGCAGACACTGGAGCCCTTAAAATTTAGAACCTTGGTGGGGTTCTAATAATGGTTTGGCGCTCTCCTTGTGTGTGAAATCCTTTGCAAGATGGATTGTTGAAGGACTATGTAGAAGTGAAGGGATGCTTCAGCCTATAAGGGTGAGTGCAACAAGGAAGAGGAAACTCAAGAATTCTTATGACATGGTAGCTATCATAACGAGGGTATCTCAAATGGAACAGTGAGATGAATTCTTTCCTAAAACAACTTTATGGAATAGAGAAAATGGCTTCCATATATAGTATGAAGACATGAAATGGTGCTTGAAAGTAGATCATCTGGTGGATAACAAGCTTACAATAGAAAAATCTTGGATCTTTTTGAATAATTTTGACTTTTGCATGGTATATAATGCACTGAGGACGGTGCATAAATAAGGGGAGGGGATTGTTATACCCCTAGATCGAGCCCCAATTGTAAATATGAATGTGAATATTTTTCAAAGGATGGTGAGATAGGTTAT
The DNA here is from genome assembly GCA_010110895.2 of Picea sitchensis. Lineage (NCBI taxonomy): Eukaryota > Viridiplantae > Streptophyta > Pinopsida > Pinales > Pinaceae > Picea > Picea sitchensis. Next base: position 11,089 of record SNQJ01S0210774.1, read on the forward strand.
TATAGGTCATAAGGCTTATGTGATTATTAGGAAAGAGAGCTTAGATGCTAAAGGCCACTGAGACTATTTTTGTATATGTAAGCGCTCATATCATTAATAAAACACATTGTTGTGTGTAGACCAACCATGATAAAAGAGTATGGGGGACTAAACTCCACTAGGAAGGGAAAAGGGGGGAGGGGGTATGTTAAGAACCAAATATCAAGATAACATAGAAAAACCTCAGAATAAGTACTCAACACCTTGAAAAAGAGAGAATTTTATATAATAAGCCTCTTCAAGGGGGCAACCAACTTATACACCACATAAATTTCCAAATATTAGATGATTCCAAATTAAAAGGTTTCCATGGTATATATAGGAGACTAGGAGGTACAATTCCAACTAATGGACCCAAGACGACATAAATAAAAGAACATTACTAATGTAATATGCAACAATTAAGGTTTAATGTGCCACTATTTAGGGCTTAACATGCCCCTCCCCTTTAGACAAGTGTTATCTGCAACGCTTGAGTAATTTTGGATGCTTCTATATAAAAGACTCATTTTCCCAAGTGGAATATTCAGCAGGTAGTTTCGTCCACTTAATGAGATACTATGAAATGGATATATTCCTCACCTAGTGAATTCTTGTGTCAGTGATAGCTTCAAGATCCAATATGATTTTTCCTTCCCCATCAAGTTATGGAAATATAGTTTGAGCTAGGATTGTGTCTCCTATAACGTTATTTAAGCATGAAACATAGAAAATTGGGTGTACTCGAGAATATCTAGGCAAATCCAATTTGTATGCCATAGTACCAATCTTTTGAAACACCTTATAAGGTCCATAGTACTTTGGTGATAATTTATTATCCTTCTTGGCTTGCTTGAGGGGCATCTGTTTGTATGCTTGTAGTCTTAAAAACACCCAATCCCCTACTTCAAAAATTATTTCACTATGATGTTGATCTGCTTGTTGTTTCATGTGATTTTGGGCCATGGCCAGGTTGTACTTTAAGATTTGGAGAACTTTGTGTTGATGCTCGATCTGATCTTCCACTACTTGAACCTTATATTTTTCTTTTAGATAAGAAGTGATGGAAGGAGGGTGGTATCCATAGAGTGTCATAAATGGTGTCATTTTTGTTGCAGTATGAAAGGAATCATTATACCACCATTCTACCCAGGGTAACCATTTGAACTATTGTGTTTGTTTATCAAAGACAAAGCAAGGAAGGTATCCTTTAAGACATTCGTTCACTATATCAATTTTTCAATCATATTGAGGATGATAGGATGAGATATGAGACAATTGAGTACCCAAACAAGAAAATAATGTTTTCCAAAAATATCCATTGAATATGGGATCTTTTTCACTTAAAATAATATTTGGGCTTCCATGTAGCTTTTGAACTATTTCCATGATTGCGGTGGAAACTGTACTAGATTTGAAGGGATGATAGATTGTACAAAAGTGTGTGTACGTTGTCAGTCTATCAAAAATCACCATGATAACACTCTTTCCTTCAGACTTCGGTAACCTTGTGATGAAATCCATGGAAACCTCCTCCCAGCACTGACTTGGGATGGCTAATGGTTCGAAAATACCTGGGGTCTTAATTGTTTCAACCTTATTTTGTTGGAAAACCAAACATTTTTCCACAAACCTTTGAACATAAGTTTTAAGGCCATCCCAAAAATATTCCTTCTTGACCCTATGGTAGATTTTCAAAAATCTTGAGTGCCCTCCCACGAGAGAGGTGTTCAATTCTAATAGTACCTTTTGTTTGAGTTGGGAGTTCTTACATAAATATAAGTGATATTTGTACCATAGTGAATAATTTTTCCATGTAAATGTATCTGATGCACTAGAATCCTACTGCAACCTTTGAATGAGAGTCCACACATTTTCATCATTCTTCCATTCCTTCCTCGCTTCTAATATCCAATCGGGTTGGATGATCAATATAGCACAGAGAAAGGCCTCAACATATTCATCCTTTCTTGAGAGTGCATCTTCCACAACATTTTTCTTCCCTTTTTTATAGATGATTTCAAAATCATAGCCCAATATCTTGGTCACCCATTTTTGTTGTTCTTCTGAAGATAGTTTTTGTTCCAAGAAGTATTTAAGACTATCATGATCTGTTTTGACCTTGAAGTGACTACCTATTAGGTAAGGGTGCCATTTATTCAATGCATGTAGTATTGTCATCATTTCCTTATCATAAATGGGTTTTTGAAGTCATTTCCCTTGACTGGTTGAATTTCAAAAGCAAGGGTCCTTCCTTCTTGCATTTGAACAACACCAATGCGATTTCCCGAGGCATCACATTCTACAATAAAGGTTTTTGTGCAGTTTGGTGTGGTCAAGACAAGAGATTTTCTCATTACCTCTTTAAGTTGTTCAAAAGATTGAGTTTCCTCTAGAGTCCATGAAAATTCATCCTTCTTAGTTAATGTCATTAAAGGTGCAACTATTCTTCCATAGTTCCGACCAAACTTGTGGTAGTAACCTGTCAAACCCAAAAATCCTCTAATATTTTTCAATGTTTTGGGAATTGTCCAGTCCATCATGGCCTTAATCGTGTTAGGGTCTACCTTGACACCTTCATGAGATACAATATGACCCAAATAATCTACATCCTTCACCCCAAAGAAACATTTGAATGGTTTTCCATATAGTTTTTTCTCGTTTAGTAGTTGTATCACCTTGTCAACATGTCGCACATGATCCTCCCAAGACTTGTTATAGATTAGTATATCATCAAAAAATACTAACACAAATTTTTGAAGGAAGGGCTTGAAAATGGAATTCATCAACCTTTGGAATGTGTAAGGTTCATTTGTAAGGCCAAAAGGCATGACCAAAAATTCATAATGGCCTTCATGAGTTCAGAATGTTGTTTTTGGGATATCTACTTCCTTCATTCTAATCTGATGATACTGTGAACGAAGATCCAACTTTGTGAAGCAGATTGCTCCATGTAGTTCATCTAACAATTCATAAATGATGGGAATGGGAAACTTAACTGTAATAGTGATATTTTTTAGCTCTATATAATCTGGACACATACGCCATGAGCCATCTTTCTTGAGTACCATTACCACTAGTGTAGAGCAAGAATTTTGGCTAGGTATAATAATGCCAACCTCTAACATTTCTTCAACCATACGCTCAATTTCACTCTTCTGGGCATAAGGGTATATGTAAGGCCTGATGTTAGGAGGAACACTCCTAGGAATTAGGTGAATATCATGATCATGATTTCGATTGGGTGGAATACCTTTGGGAATATCTTCAAAGAATTTGGAATGCTTACCAATGAACCCTTGGAGATCTAGTGGAATAGATGGCTTAGATGTTTGAACATATAGTAAGCATAGTTGTGAAATTACATTCTGTGTTGATTAAAGTTGGTTTTCATTTATGTCAACCCTTGAATAAATCCCTATATCACAAAGCATGAACTCCAAAGTGGTCCCCTTATGGTGAAATCCTTCACGGGAAGACGCTTTGCAGATTGAGTTATCCTAGAAGTATGGTTAGAGAACCCATGCTTATTTGTGGAATAATGAGATGAAGTTTAGTGAATTTGTTAGTGAAACTATCCTAGATGGATATTTATTGTCATTCCATTTCCAGTGGTATATGGAACGTCACATAACTCCTCACGATTAGAGAGTTACGACCATAAGAAGTTGGAGAACCCAGGTTTGGGTAATGGACCCAAGTTTGTTTGATGGATAATGGTATGGGTTTTGATATATTTGAAAGTAATACTATTCTATATGGATATTGAATTTCATTCCATTTCTGGTGGTATGTGGAATGTCACATAACTCCTCACATTTTGAGTGTTATGGCCTTATGAAGTTGGAGGACCATCATATGTCATCTAGAAGCCCCAAAAGGTCAAAGTAGTCAAAGTGGTTTAAGAGATTTTAGAAGGTAAATGATAAAGTGAAGTGATGACTATACTACAATTCAAAGTGAATACAAAATAAATTATTTAAATAACAAATTTAATGGATAAATTAGAAGTGGGTTAACCCTAAAATAAGGAAAGTGGGCAAAGTGACCTAGAAGATGTTTTTTAAGGAAGCTACTTGGAGAGTATATATAAGAGGAAAGGCTCTCTCATTTTGATCACCTTTGAGAATATTGAACATATATAGGTGTTTGAGATAACCAAAGGATAAATAATCCGCATTTCATAAGGAAGGTGAAGAAAAGAAGGCCAAAATTCAAGGGAGGATAAATTATTTTGATGATGCTTTCTAAGGTATGTTATTTATAGGTCATCTAACCATTTTCATAATAATTTTTTTTATAGAATGATTCAAACCATGATATTGATATTCCATTGAGGAAACATATCCAGGTATCTATGGTAAAAAATTAAACTTATGTTTCTTTGTATTTTTGGAGTTACACTCCGTGGAAAATAGGGTTTGTGGCTAGTCCTGAAACTAGTCTAAAACAAGTGTTTCGGAAAACAACGTCATAAATTATTCATAACATATCTAAATTTAGTAAGACCAAATTTTTTGGTTAGATTACAGTTTTTAGTATTATTTATAACATTTTCATATCGATTCAATAAATATTCTATGAGGGACACGCTCTACAAGGTCGCTCTCTAGAATAAGCCATAATTCAGCAAGGTATGCCATTTTTTCTATAACTCCTTTTATGAGAGGTTTCAAGTAGTGACACCTCGAGGAATTACATAAAAAACAATGAAGAACATTGTTTATCAATTTCAGATATTTATTCATTACAGGTACATAGTTATGATTATTTCAAGTTAGGGTTGTTGACTAATCCAAAACTAGTCATGTGAGGCTAAAGAAATGTTTGATGAAAATGCTAGTCTCTTGTTGTT
>SNQJ01S0210779.1:1374-13502 GCA_010110895.2 Picea sitchensis
TGATTCCAAATGAAAATGTCTCCTTGGTATATATAGGAGACTAGGAGGTATAATTACAACTAATGGAATAAAGATGACATAAATAAAATAACATTTCTAATGTAATATGCCCCAATTAAGGGGTAATGAGCCAATATTAGGGCCTAACAGGATATGAGATCACTATGGATCTACAATGTTTTCTTGGAAAAAATACCCCTTCTCCTACAAACAACCTTAATACAGTGACACAATTTAAACATATACAAGTACATACCTCCAACAGTAGTGAAAAACAACAACAGACAGCGATACCATCAGGAAGCAGCGACAAGCAATGACGAACCTAAAAATTTCAAAGTACTCCAACTTGCAATATGAAGATAGTTGGGGATGCACTAGGGTAGGGCGCACTAGGACAACTAAAAATCAGGCCCAACACTTCACTGAAAGTGCCCAAGGAATTTGGGTTAGGGTTTGTTGTTGCTGCAAAACTAGAAACCCTAACTGTCGGAAGAATGGCTAGCAACCTGATCTAGGGAAAGAATAATTTCAACATCCTTTCAACGAGTTGCTCAACGAGTTACTAGAAACTTCACTCGACCAAAGGAAATGCAACCGGTACTTCAATTGGAACTACAAATGGCTCTCCAACTAGCACTGCAACTACAAAATATTGTAGATCTGATCCGAGGAAAAGATTCACCCTCCTTAGGTGACCTTCTTAGTGGGTTCAGTAAGTGCTCAACGAAATTGACAATGGTAGAAATTAAGGATCTTCCTTCCAACAATTAAACTGTTATGAAGGAAACCATCTTTGAATCCATGTTAAAATTTCAGTATGCTCATTTAACCATAGACAATGTCACATCATTGTCACCCAACCATAGGCATTCATATATGCCACCCTTGAGCACAATCACCTTTTTTTAGATAGAATGATTATGACAAGTCTACGCTAGAACCAACAAATAAACCCTAACTAGAAACACCACTGTTGTAGCAGCAACACAATACCAAGAGAAAGTACCTTTACTAATGGAAACACACCTTTATTAAGAGAAGCACAGAAGAGAGATACTAGAAAGAATGATAATACTCCGTGACAACTGTTGCACTACTCTCTCCATATTTATGCCTCCTCCTGCTGCAGTTGCAACCCCTTAGACTTGCGCACTAGTTGAGTGAGTGAGTGAGAGTGTACAAATGAGCTAGGAGCCACCTTATTTATACTTATTCTTCCAGTGAACGTTTCCCACAGGGTCGACCTTCCTTTTCTGGAAAATATAATTTTCTTTGAATTTTTCTGGTTGGGCCGACTTCTCTTTCTGGGGTTTTCTATTTCTTTATTATTATTCTCCTTGGGTCGACTTATCTAATAGGGTAATTCCACATATATTTAATGGTTCTCTTGTCTACAAAATATTATACTCTAAGTACAAAGGTTATACTAGAGGTTAATACCTACCACAACTACCAAAGCATCAACATGTTCCTATCCCTACCGGGTCATCTGAACAAGGGCCATCATGATGAGTTGATGCTTGAAGGACTAGTGGAGGAAACTAGGTGGTTCTCTTCAAGGAAGTATTTATAGTTTGAGTCAAGTTGTAACCACTCATTTTTACTGTTTTCAATAAAAGAGTTCTCTTTCCCCCATACATGTGTAAATTTATTTCAATTTATTGATATATGCTAACTTCTTTCATATACTAGAATATTTACACATTCTATGTATAATTGGAATCTATAACTACCTTGTTGCATCATAGATTTAATCTTATTTTACAGGTTCATACTAGTAAGGATCAGGAAAAACATTGAAGGTGGAGAGAGAGGATTGGCATCAGACATAGGATACAAGGTGTGAGGCCTATCCTTTTCTCTCTCTCTCTCTCTCTCTCTCTCTCTCTCTCTCTCTATCACCTTAAAGGAGTTATTCTTCTCATAGAATTGTTATGTGTGAGGATAGGGTTCTGTATTTTATATATTGTCTTTCTCTACTGTGACATGAACCAAGGTCACAGGGAAAAATCCCATAACAAAATTAGAACCCATATTGGGGATCTGTTCTCCTAGTTTGGGTCGTTCTAGGGTGTCTTTTGTTGTCTTTAACTTCTGTAACTTTTCTTGTTTTCTAGAATTTATTTTCAAATCATTTTCCATCTAGAAACATTTTCTAAAGTTTCTGGAAGCCTCCTCCTAGATTGGATTTTTTTTTTCAAGTTTTACTAGTACATCCACACTTTTCCCTTTATGATTCATGGATATTCACAATTTTCCTTTGTATGACCCACAGATGTTTGCGAGTTATATTGTACACAGTCGCAAATCTATGTAAAAAGATTGATTTTGTTAACCTTTCTCTTAGATCTAGAGGTTCTGGGTTGGTTCTTCAACACAAGCTAAGCCTCCTAGTTTGTGTTTTCTTTTAATTGCTTTGTTAAAGTTATGGAAAACTCTGAAATATTTTTAAAAGTTCTTGCTCTTGGTTTCCTAGTGTTTTTGGCTTACTTTTCGTCTCTCTGCTACATTTTGGGTTTTGGGCCTTATACCCATTTTTCCAAGAATTTTGAATTGTATCTCCACTTTTCTTTCACATAAACGACTTATGTCGAGTACCCTCATATAGGGGTGAAGTGCAGATTTTAGTGCCAAAAAACACGTAAGTGTTGGTCATATCTGCGAGTCATACAAAGCCAAATCATGGATATCCACACTTTTTGGAAGGAAAAAATACAGATAAAATTCTTCCACACTCCCTAAACTGATATAAACTATGCATATAATCTTATATCTGCGATTCAGAGTGGGGTGACCCACGAATTCCTCCAAAAAATGACTTTTTTGCTTGTTTTTCAGCCTTTTTGGAGCCTTGTTTCGACTAGTTTGGGAGTATTTTTTGGGAATTATGGTCCCATAACTTTTTGTGGCCTATAGGAGGTTAGTAAGGCCTTAAGTTTCAATGGAAAACAACTTTTTTGATCCATATTTGTCTCCCTTTTCTCCCTTGATTTGCATGACTATTAGAGTAATCTTGTTCTCAAGATCTCGGTTTTCTGGTCTATGTTGTGGTCATATTTGAAACTTGAATTTATATTTGGGTTTGAGACTTTTCTTTTATTTTTTCCTTGGATTTTTCAAACTTAAAAATAAACAAATTTCTTTCTTTTATCATCTTTTGTTATTTTTTATTTGGTAGAAAGAAAAGAAAACAAAGAAAACCTAGTTTTTTTGCTTGTTAGGTCTCTTTCTGTCTTTGCATTGTTTTTCATTGTTATTCAAAAAAGAAAAAGATGGTATCCTAGCATGTTTTTTAATCTCACCTTAAAATCATTTCAAAATAAAAATAAGAAAGAAAATACTGTGTTTTCTTCTTTTTCTTTTCTCAAAAGGTTGCATTGCCATATTGCATCGGAAATAAGAAATTTGCATTTAAAGGTTTGAAGGATTGTTAATGAATTTTATTTTGGAAACTCTTTTTCATTTGAAGAATTAGTGTAAATTTTTCTTTACCAGTGTTCTTATAAGTTTTATTTTTGCAAGAGTCTCAAACAACATCATTTTCACTTCCATATTCTTTGATTAAAGAACAATCACTAAAACAAACATTAAACTTTAAATGTACTAGACTTTGTTTCTAGGGTTCACAAACAAGTTTAGGGTTAGGGCCTTGGTTTAGATTGGAGAGTTAATTTATCCAAGGATAGAAAACAAAAATAAGAGTCCGATCTAGGGAGAGTCTCAAATCCAACTGTCGTATAAGTATAGTCGAGAATCTCCGCTAACACAGGAGTCAAACACGAGGTCATGTAAAGGAGAGTCAAAGAGATTCCTCTCCAAAGCTTGACTGAGCATAGTGGAGAGATCATATACTGGGGGGTTTTACTGAAGTGATACTGACTCATCTTGTGTCAGTCCTCTGTAAATTTGGATCTTGGTTAAAGTTTCTTAAAGTGATATTATCCCTCTTGCCGTCAATTGTGTGGATATTTTGACCTAGTTTGAAATTTGTTGAAGTGACATTGGCCATTTTGTAGATAGTCCTATGGAGAAGCTTTAGGATTTGTTACCCTTCCCATATGTTCAATCCCGACTATCGCTTGTACCCCCCATATGATGATTGTGAGTTGGTAACCGTAATTTCTCTTCCTAGGGACCTCAAAGGTGACTATGAGGGTTTGTCATGGTACCTGTGGAAAATTTTGCATCACACCTTTTAGTATTGTCAGAGGGTGGTCTGCAAATCGTGGGTACTTGCACATGATAAGGTGGGTTAGTGAAGGTCAAGATATTAAAATATTTCCCACTCCTTTGTTTATTGGTACATGAGATTTAATTAACTCGTGCCTTCATCCGAAAGGTCCCTTTCCACTTTTTCATTCCTTTGGACTCATGACATAATCCACCTAGGATGAAGTTGTTTTCTTGCATTGTTTCTCTTAGAAATTTTTATTGGAGTGTTGTTTGGTATACTTGTAATTAGGTTGTTTCAATATAACTACTTTTGGATCATTGGTTCAGGGTGGTCGACCAACCCCTTTTCTAGTTGGGAAGGACCCCTGGTCTTTCTCTTGAAAGTGTGAAGCTGCCTCCTAGAAGGTGTGGGTTTTTATACCACTCATTTTCCAGAGTTAGTGCATGAGACTTTTATGAAAATGAACAATCTTGCAAGGGACGAACCTGTGCATAAGAAATATATGGCCAAAGTTATTAAGGATACCAACCAAGGGACCACTACCCAAGGGGATTCTTGTTCTTTTACATTCTTTGGAAACTTTGGTGCCCCCTTGATGGTCACTTTGAACATTCCTAGGTTGAATGTAGGACTATTGGTTTGGTTGTGGACTACTTTGAATGTCCTGAATGCTCTTCATGCTTCTCAGATAAGAACCTTATGTTAGGGGAATCATACAGATGTTGATCCTTTAGCTTCTACATCTGCAAAGTTTACTTGTCCTCCTTCTCCATCTTCTAGTGAAATTCTTTATAATAGTAACCATAAATATAAAAGGAATAGGAAGAGGAAGACTAAGTAGAAGAAGAAGTCACCAAACTCTACTAGTCATGTTGGAGACCTGCACCCACCCTCTGTACGTCATGATGGGGGAAAGAGCTTAGTCCTTGTGAGTCATGCTGGAGTTCAAAAACCAACCTATGATAGTCATGTTGGAGTAAGGTCACCATCCTCTACAAGTCATGCTAGAAACAAGCAACCAACCATTGCAAGTCATGTTGGGGGCATGAGTCTATTCACTACTAGTCATACTAGAAAAACGTCAACAAGATCGGCAAGTCATGTTGAAGATAAGAAACCAACCACTACAAGTCATGCTGGGGACACGATTTTAGTCACACGTCACCAACCTCTGCAAGTCATGTTGGAGATCAACAGCTAGCCACTGCAAGTCGTGCTGAGGGAAACCCACTTGCCGCTGCAAGTCATGATGGGGGAATTGATATGATTGAGAAGGATAGCCATATAGGAAGTAAGCCAAAGTTCCATTGTAATATTTATAAGGGACACCACCTTACTCATTTGTGACCTACTATTGTTATGGTATGAAGAGTGTGGTACTTATATGATGACCCTTCTAGTTCCAAGTCATCTTTGGTTTCCCATAAATCCTTTCAGTCATTGGTTGATGAAGTGGTTTCAACGATGCAATATTTGGCTAATGCGAGTCTCATTTTGGGGGGTAATGTGTCTCTTGACCATGTTGTATCACATCCTATTCAACCAATAGTTGAGGGGGTGATCTCACCTTTGCAATCTTTGTCTAATCCCACTCCTCTTTCAAGGATTGATGCATCATTCGACTATGTCTTCATCATTTCTAGTTCAATACCTTATGAACAAGGGGGAATTCCACTCTCTTCGAGTATTCTCCCTCCAAGTTGTAGGATGGTTTCCTTTGATTGGAATGATTTTGTGGACCCTCTCCTTCTTTCTTCTACACCTTTCCAGATAATTGTTCTGGTTGAATCTATGTTGAAAGGCATTCGTCGATGTATTGTAGATGAAGGATCATTTGCAAGTATTTTATCATCCTCGCCTTGGAAAACATTGGGTTCTCCCAAGATTGTGTCAACTACTGATGAGTTGTTGGATTTTGACAAAAGACCTAGTGAATGTCTGGGGATTCTTCCTATGTTTCCTATTAAATTAAGTCGAAAGAATGTTATAATCGATATGTTAGTGGTTCTAGTCCCTTTATACTTAAATATGGTTCTTGGGCATGATTATGTTTATGTGATGAAGGTTGTGGTGTCTACGCTCTTTTATGTGATGCATTTCCCTCACAACGGAAGCATTGTCATTATTGATTAGTTTTCATCCGACAATCACCATCCTAGTTCACTTTCAGCTCAGGTTTCCCCTTTGTGTGTTCCTAGTGTTCGCGTAGACTCTTCCCCATCACACGTGTATTATGTGGTGTCTTATCCTCAATGTTCGATTGCTCTTGAGAATGACCCTTTACAGTTATGTTGATACATATTATTTTCAACACGAAATGTGAGCGAAGATATAATAAATAAATGTATAAAGATATATCAAATATCCAATAATATAACAAATATATATCAAATATATAACCATAAACACAAAGATATAGTAATACACAATTTCTATTAATGAGAGAAATGTACAAAAATATAGAAATACTGTAATACAGAGTGAAAGACTCGCTAGAATGGTGGAAACTTATCTTTGAGAAGAGATGTGACGACTACTCACATTCGCAAGAAGATGCTTCTTACAATGAGGCTCCAAAGACATTTTTAACATAAAGAAAATCCAAAACCATGACCCCAGAAGATGAAAAGCCAACATTTTTGTGGACCCCGTTTTGGACAGTTTGGTGTATCAACTTCCCGGGGGAGTAACTTTGGCATACAAACTCTGTTTTGGGTGCACGATAGATCTTTGGAAAGGTATCGACAAGGATATTAATTTTGGGGGCTCAATCAAAGACTTCAGATATAATAGACATGACGAATAATGAAAAATGTCGTTTAGGCCCTCAAAATGGCCCCAAAAGTTTAGGAACTGAAAAATTGCTAAAAATAGTAAATTACCAACAAACATTTTTGATCCAGTTGGAATAGTTGGGTGGCCACCAATATCCACCAAGATAATACGTTCACCTTCTCGATACAAGGTCTCAATAATTGATTAGGTGTTTTATCCAATTGAGGCATGGGAGCCCTTGCTCCCCCCTCTTGGCCTGAGTAATCTGCCATTTCCTCTTGAGTCTGATCTTACTGTTTGTGAGACCTCAATCCCTGGTATTTGCATGTTTTCGAGCCTCATTTTCATGGATGTTGAGTTTCCTTTAGATAACACTATCTTTGAAGTTATTATTATGGATCTTCGACCTCCTCTTGAACTAGAAAATTTACAAGTTGGTTTCCAAGGAATCCCTTGGCCTGAACCTAGCAATGGGCTCTACCTGGAGAACTACTATGCATAGGCTTCAAGGCTATGCGGTCCTTAGTACATATTATACTTTTAGGGTTTCTTGTTTTTAAGTTCTGTATCCCTTAGCACATGTTTTTATTAGAGGTTTCTATATTGGACTTATTAACTTCTGGATAAGTGTTTTTGGTATTATATACAAGAATTTGAAGACATTTTTCTTTGGTACCTTTATTCATGTCGATCCGCTATGACAAGTAATGATCTTGAAATAGGCATATAAGTTAGATTTTCCCCTTCATGCATTTTTATGTTATCCATTTCCTATTTCATTTTGCCTTAGGATCAAACCCACTAAGTTGTGACACAAAACCTTCTCTGTTGTTTAGAAGTGTCATAATTAATGTGGTAGAGCCTACCTTCCATGGGCGTCTTAGCTTAGAATCCCTTTGAATTTTAGTGTTCATGCTGCAAGTTTTCTATTAGGATCGAGATTCATGTTTGTCCCCACAATGAATTTGTGTTGAAGCTGCATATCTTCTTCTCAATATTTTTCTGGCCATTACCTACAAGACTCCTCCTAACATATGTTAATACTTATGTCAACACCTCTTCAGATTCTTCAGTAGGTATTGTGTCTCTAACTGGCATGTAGGGTAGGGTCATTTCTGCCTACACAATGCCTTTCTATGTATCATTCACATATTTACCATAGGATCCACCCCATTCTTTTTTGACATCATACCTTCAAGATGCTTTAAAGTTGTTGTTTATGAATGATAGGGCTTACCTCTCCATGAGTGTTCTAGTTAGTACTTCACTAGCATTTTTGACACCCATGGTGTAGTTGTTTCAGTAGGATAAGAAGCCATGTTTAGTCCTACCATGTATTTGCGTTGAGGCCTCATGAATTCCTCTCAATCTCTTTCTGGCTAACTTACCCATGTGGCTTCCAAAATTTTATTGAGTTGTAATTGTATTGAATGTTAACTGCTCGCTCCTCTAGGCCTAATACCGAATTCAACTTGTGATCCAGGAGGATCTAAGGAAGTCTCATAGAGGTCCAGGATGATCCAAAACGCTCACAAAGGTCCTAGGGGATCCATAAATGCTCAAATTTCAACCATCTAAAATAATATAAAAATTGGCATCAACGCATAGAGATCGTCATCATCTTTCCAATGGTGAAAATGACAAGTCAAACAGAGTTTGTATGCAAAATTTATAAGCGGTAAAAGCTCAGATCAAAAAGGAAAAAGTTAAAGGAAGAGTCAAAGGGTGATGTCAACATAGTATAGGATGACGTCAACAGTGACATGTGGCACATGGAATACATCAATGACATGGCATATCCAGTTCGCAACCAAGTTGGCAATTCATACCTCCAGATTGATAGGCAAGCAAATGACATGTTGACAAGTGGCATGTACAAGCCAATGAGAGGTCACCACATGGCGACCTCCCATTGGGAAATATTGACATAGTTGTGTAAAATTTATGTGGTCAATGGGGATAGAACCTGCGACCTCCATAATCTCCCAAGTCTTATCATAGACCCCACAACCAATGCGCTATGCAAAAGTTATTAACAACTATATGATGTAATATTTATTTAAACCTTGTTAAAGGTTCATTCAGAAGGGAAAGGGGTCGAGGACTAGCTTGAGGCCCTAGTGTATACTTTAACCCATGTGACCCACAAATGGCGCATGAAAGGGGATAATAATACATATCCACAAGATTTATAAACTATACAAATGTTATATGTTGGTTATAACATATCTTATTTATAACATATGTTTATAACCATATGCAATCAAAACAATGAATATGCTAATCAAAAAACAAATGTGGAGGATTGAACCCATGACCTATGGTATAATACACCAATGCATTAACCACCATGACAAATGCACCACATTTAGCAGGATTCTATTATTTTTATCTAGGAATTTGATCCAAGTGGAACTAGAGGGCTAGTTCCAGGTGGAACTGCTACGCATTCTATACAGGAAGGAAAATTTGATGCGGAGTAGAGATATCAACCAGGTTAAAGTGTAGTGGAGGCACTTTAGTCCTGCGGAGGGCACTTGGGAAATGGAAGAAACTATGAGGAAAGATTATCCATTTATATTCTAGAGATGAGATGCTCGGATAGAACACGAAGGGTGGTGTTTAGTTGAAGGGGAAGGATGTAATATCCCTCCATTTTAAATATTTAATTAATTTTGAATAATTATAGTTTGGGATTATGTTGAGAAAGACTAAGTTTACATTATTTCATCATAAATATTTTATCATGAGAAACATTGGTGTAAATATTATTTTAATTTTATTTAAATTTACTAGAGACAAATTGATTAGAGAACCCAGCTATAACAAGGGTGATTCTTTATTCCTTAGGAGAAGTGAAAAATGAATAAAAATCACTAGGGTAAATGTTGTCCATGAGGACAAGTGTAAACCTACTCCCAAGGATGTGGAAGGTGAGGGAACAAGCTAACAAGAAGTTAGGCCAAGAATCCCAAGAGTTATGGATGAGACAAACTTGAAAAAGAAAGACCTAGGAAGTTTATTCTCTTAGGGGAAGAAAAGAGGAAAGACAAGTATGGTGTAAGAAGGGAGATGTTGAGTACTTGTGCAATAATGAGAGATTGATGGTTCTGAGAAAGAATCAAGTTCTAGTATTTACCTAGAGAAGGTTATTTACACTTTCAGTTTCCAATGAAATAAAGAATTAGGCTCGGGAGTGATAACAAGAAGTAGGACTTGGCTTCTCTAGTCTATGGTTGGGAGAAGATGGATTATGTCCTTGAAATTTGTCTCCAAAATCTCTTTCTGATTCAGATATGTTTACCTATATTTTATTTCTTGAAATCACTAGTTTTGATATTTACAGTCTTATTCTATTTAAACTATTTCTATCTAAATAGTGAATACCAATCTGAGTTAAATTTCTATAAGGTAAAATAAGATTTGGTATTTTATTTATCATTTTGTAATCTATTTTTAGCAATATTTTATTGGAAATACTACTTCTATTGAAAGAAAATCAATATATGAATATTAGCAGCCAGAAATATTTTAACTAGAGAAATTTTGTAAATACTTGCACAAGAAGATTAGGAATCAATATTCTATTTTCTTTGTAATTAGAAGTATATTATCTAGTTATATTTTTGGATATAATGAGTATGAAACTATTGGAATATCGAGAGGCGGGGTGTGAATCAATATGAGCACAATTAGTACTTTTAATCACAATATAAAACCTCCAATGAGCATTCAAAATATCATCAACACCATAAACATCATATAAACACAGTACACTAGAATTTTACGTGGAAACCCAATGCAAGAAAAAACCACATAATGCTTTTTTTATTTATCAAAGAGTACATTCATCGGAAGAACCAACTTCCTATTTCTCCAGATACAACTGGAAGGAGGCTCCACCCCCCTATTTATAGGTTGCAACCTGAGGAATATCCAACTCTCTAATTTATTCGACTCCAACTGGAAGGAGGCTACAACCCCCTTTCCTTTCCCCTTCCAACCACCTTGAAATATAAATGTAGATCAACCTGTTACTATCTCTGTCATTGATAACATGTTTTTGTTGTTGTTGTTTATGATATTTCTCCCACTGCTACTGATACCAATATCTCATCAAGAATGCAACCACACACACACCTCATACCAAGATTCACAAGAGATTTCTCCAAATTAAATTCATATGAATCACTAAGAAATAGATTTTACTAAGTTCTCCATAATACTCACCCTAACACACATAGGAAGACATAACTTCAATCTTGTAGGTGACCTGAGTTTTAGATCCTTGATCTTTACAAATTTTCCTCATAGGTTCACAACTTTATGCATTGTCTACTTGTGGGTATCCTCTCTTTTCCTCACTACAACCCACAACTTTTTTTGATTTACCTCTTGAAACCCACAAATATACTTAAGGAATCCATTTTTGAAACCTCTTCTTCATACTCTTAGCTCCTACAAACTTCTTACTTCACTCGAATTCTTTTCCTTCAACTCATTGCCTTTTATATCCAACCTATATTCTCAGAAGTGATACACATAAGTGATTTTGTTATTGAATATTATCAATTTTTTAATGAGGATGTCATGATGACATGCAACTTCCATGCAACTCATGATGAGATGCAACACACATGCAACTCACATGCAACTTGTTATCTTCAATTTACAGTTACTTTGACATGGAACTGACATGCATCTTGTTATATTTTGTTTACAACTACTTAAATTTGACATGAAACTTATTCAAGGGTTGACATCAATGTGATCCCTATGGATGTCAGTGGCCTCCCACCTATTCCAACTGGCTCATTTTGGTAGTTTTCTAGTTTGGTAGTTTTTTCCCTAGTTTTCGGGTCCCTGACTTGCGGGGTTGTTTTTGTCAGTGTTTCATGGAAACCTGCACAAGAGATCTAGTGAAAGAAAGTACAAACGAATCTTATCAAGAAAGGAAGAGAGATTCAATATGGAAGAATGAGAAAATATATTCAGACTACTCCAATGAGTTGATGATTGATACATAGATCATGATCAATATGATACAATGAATGAGTGGAATACACTCATATATAGGGCAAGCCATTCCATAATTAAGAAAAGCAATCAAGCAGTTATCTTTCCTTAGGAATGCATGCATGCATAATAGTGATGGTAAAAATAGAAAGTCTAAAAT
>SNQJ01S0210780.1:10893-26855 GCA_010110895.2 Picea sitchensis
TGTGTATTTTATGTGTGACTGGTGATCTTTACTCTTACTGTCCATATGTTGTATGTTGCTTGATGACACATGAATAAATCTTAATAAGTATTTAAAAAGTGTAAAATTGTTTAATCTTATAAACAATTGATTCACCCCCCCCTCTCAGTTGTTTTAGTATTTCCAACAAAGCCTACCTTTTGGAAGTCTTGGGATGACCAGAAGAAGTTTAAGAAAGAGAAGAGGCAGAAGGGAAACAAACCTCCCTTTTTCAAAAACAGTCCTCAAGGAAAGCCAATGTTTAGAGAGATGAGAATAGCTGAAGTAAGGGAACAAAGGCCAAGACAGACACCCATTCAATGTTGGGGCTTTCAAGGAAACCATAAGTACAGAGATTGTACCCACAAAAATGGAAAAGTGAGAGTTGTCCATAATGTTTAGAAATATGAAACAGTGGAGGACATGGGCAGTAGGATACCAAGGATCTATGTGGCCCTAGATAACAAGCAAGTTGAATTTCAATAGCACATGATTGAAGTATAAGGTATGATCAACAACCATGCCTTTACTATTTCAATTGATTCATGGGCTATCCATAGTTATGTAGATCCTAGAGTGGTGGAAGGTTTTCATTTATTGAGAATCAAACATGAAAATTCATGGTTAGTGCAACTAGCTACAGGAACCAAGAGGAAAGTCACTGAGTTGGTTAAGTCCTATCCTATGGGCATGAATGGATTGAGCATGAAGGTTGAATTGAACATTATGCCTTTAGGCTCTTATGACTGTTTAATTGGGATGGATTGGTTGGACCAACACCATGTCATGCTAGACTGTCGTAACAAGGAATTCACTTGCTTGGATGAGGAGGGGAATCGGAAAACAGTTCAAGGAATTCCTAGAGTTGTTACTATCATAGAAATCTCAGCAATGTAGCTGAAGAAGTGCTACATAAAAGGATGTCAATTATTTGCAGCCCATGTGGAGAAAAAAACCAAGGATAAGGTGTCATGTATCGTAGATCATGCAGTACTAAAGGATTTTGAGGATGTATTCTAGGAGGTACCAGGATTACCTTTGAAAAGAGATATTGACTTCTCTGTAAATTTTATGCCTGGAGTAGCTCCAGTGTCGAAAGCTCCTTATAGAATGAGCACACCAGAGATGAAAGAACTTCAGTTGCAACTTGAAGAGATTCTAAGGAAGGGGTACATTCACCCAAGTGTGTTGCCTTGGGGTGCCCTGGTTCTATTCATGAAGAAGAAGGACGGAACATTGAGGTTGTGCATCAATTTCCGGCAATTGAACAAAGTAATTGTCAAGAACAAGTATCCTCTGCCGAGGATCGACAATCTTTTCGATCAATTGAAAGGTGAAAATATATTTTCAAAGATAGACCTCATATAGGGATATCACCAAGTAATAATAAAGGATGAATAAATCATCAAGACTTCCTTCAGAACAAGGTATGGCCACTATGAATTCACCGTGATTCCATTTGGACTGTCGAACGCACCTATTGTTTTTATGTTCTTGATGAATGGTGTATTCAAGGAATATCTAGAAAAGTTTTTCATAGTCTTCCTGGATGACATTCTGGTATATTCTAAGTCTGAGGAAGACAATGAACAACACCTAAGGATGGTCCTACAAGTGTTAAGACAGCACCAGTTGTATGCCAAGTTGAATAAATGCTTATTTTATCAGGAATAGATCCACTACTTGGGGCATATTATTTTAGAAGGGATTGTCATGGATCCTGAGAGGATTGAGGCCATTAGAGAATGGTCAACACCAAATAATGTGAAAGAAGTTAGATCCTTCGTGGGATTAGTTGGTTATTACAGAAGGTTTATTGCAGGGTTCTCGAGGATAGCTCACCCTATCACTTCCTTGCAAAGGAAAGAGAAAAAGTCTCTGTGGAAAGACGATTGTGAGAAAAGCTTTCAGTAATTGAAGCAACTATTAACTAGTGCTCCAATCTTAAGGATTGCAGATCCAAACAAAGATTTTGTGGTGTTCATTGATGCATGCAAAGAAGGACTAGGAGGAGTCCTCACTCAGAATGGATTCGTAATCTATTATGAATCCAGAAAGTTGAAAGAGCACGAAAGGAACTATGAAACTCATGATTTGGAGTTGGAAACCATAGTACATGCTCCAAATAAATGGAGGCATTACCTCATGGGAAGGAGGTTCTAACTGAGAACAGACCACAATGGTCTGAAGTGATTGTTTGGCTAGCCAACCTTGAATGCTAGGCAGAGTAGGTAGTTGGAGTTTCTTTGTGAGTATGATTTTGATATCAAGCATATCAAAGGGAAGGAGAATAAAGTAGCTAATGCACTCAGCTGAAGAGTACATGAGTTACATGCTACAGCCATTAGCATGCACCGAACGAATATTAAAATAAAAACTTCAAAGGTTGCAAATACAGATTTGTAGTACAAGGATTTGGTGAAGCATCGCTACAACAAGGTAAGATACCACAGAAAGTGGAGAATTATAAATTAGAAACTGATGGAACACTTCTGTACAAGAACACAATTTATGTACCTAATGTCCAGGATGTGAAACTTATGATTTTGCATGAAATGTATAATGTGCCTTATGCGGGGCACCCTGTATATCAGAAAACTGTGGCATTAATCAAGAGCCATTACTTTTGGCTAGGTATGAAGAAAGATATTTTTTAATACATCACCAGATGTATGGAGTGCCAAAAGGTTAAAGTTGAGCACAGGCACCCACCAGGGTTGCTGCAACCTTTACCCATTCCTGAGTGGAACTGGGAAGTGGTGACAATGGATTTCATCACGGGATTTCCTAGAACAGGAAAGCAACATGATTCCATTATGGTGGTGGTGGAAAATATTACAAAATATTCCCATTTCATTCTATTAAATACCACTCATAAGGCAGCAGATGTCACTGATAATTTTATGAAGGAAGTGGCACAATTGCACGGAATTCCCAAGACAATTGTGTCTGACAGAGACCCAAAATTTACCTCAAATTTTTGGAAGGGGTTATTCAAGGGATTGGGAAAAAATATGAATTTCAGTACATCCTACCATCCTTAGTCGGATGGGAACACAAAGAGGGTGAATCGAGTGATAGAATACATATTGAGAATGTATGTGATGGACAAACCATCAAAATGGGAATACTACCTGCACTTGGTATAATTCGCCTACAACAATGGGTATCAAGCATCATTGAAGATGAGCCCATTTGAAGCGCTTTATGGTAGAAAGTGAAATACTCTAGTAAGTTGGGATAATCTAGCTGACAGAGCAATAGTTGGGCTAGAGTTGCTTAAGGAAATGGAAGAACAGATGCTAAAAATTAAGCAGAATTTGAAAGCTGCCCAAGACAGGAAGAAGAGTTATGCTGATAAAAATAGAACCCACAGGGAGTTTAAAGTGGGTGACCATGTTTTCCTGAAAGTGAAAGATAACATAATTTCCTTGAGGCTGGGAAACTATTCCAAGTTGGCAACCAAATTTTGTGGGTCATTTGAAAGCCTAGGAAGGATTGGGCCAGTTGCATATATGCTTGCATTACCTGCATCCATGACTATACATAATGTGTTTCATGTTTCATTGCTTGATAAATATATACCTAATGCTAATCATGTTATCGATTGTAATGTGATTCAGGTAGAGAAAGAAGGTGTCATGCAAGTGCATCATGTGCGCATATTGGATAGGAAAAGAAAACAGCTCCAGAATTGAGCTATAAGGCTTGTAAAGGTTCAGTGGACCTGGTATGGTCCTGAGGACGTGACATGGGAGCATGAGGATGCTATGCAGGAAGAATACCCACATCTTTTTGAATATTTTTGAAATCTTGTTGATACTGTGTGAAATTTGCACTGAGGACAGTGAAAAAATAAGGGGAGGGGATTGTAATATCCCCAAGGAGAAGCCTTGTTGTAATCATGTTTATGAATTGTAAATCATGTTTTATATGCTGGTGAGCCAAGTTAATATAATATGGTAAGGATTATGAGTTTATTATGTTGGAGAGCCTAAGTGTTAAGGCCAGGAGCCTATTTTTGTATATGTAATTATGCAGAACATTAATAAAATTATAAACACCGCTGCGTGCAGACCGACCATGATGAATGAGTGATGGGGGACTAAGATTCCACAAAGTGGGTAAGGGATTGGGGGCTGGAAGGTTGGAAAGAGAGGCTAAGTGTTGAGCCTGGGGGCTTAAGTCCTTGGGAATAATATTTTAATATTATTCCAAAAGACATGTGAAATATATGTTGTGTCCTAAGTTCCTGGAGAGGAAGACATGCGATGGAGTGCATGCAGCTTCATGGGTGGCATGTGTTGACCCAGGCACATGCAGTTAAAAATCTACAGAATTCATTCGTGGAGGGGGTTTGCTCCTCATTATGTCATCCTTTGCGTCTAATTTCAGTTACCCTCATGCGGCTCTGAAAACCAGAAAATTGAGACGTCTTCCCGAAAAACCAAAACATCATCCGTCAGATCCCGCTTTTGGTCTAAGTCTGTCCTTGGCATACCTATACATCGTTGAGAGAACTGGTTGAGAGGGGAAATTCGACCTGTGAGTTCGTGAACCCAGTCTATCCGCTATTGCAAAGCCGAATCCATACCCGAATTATCTGTGGGTTGTTGCTTTCTATTTTCCTGAGTGAGATTGTGTTGTGGTTATCCTCGTCGTGTGGAAATTGAGTCAAAAGGGGATGAAGAACTGGTTTTTCATGCCTATGGTTGAAGAGGCAGGTTTTTAGGCCTATGAGCGACTCTTTCTAGGTGAGAGAGTTTGTTGGGAAGTGGTTCCTCCCAGAGAGATTCCAACACCAGCTATGAAGCTCTGAGAGTTCCTGATCCGGCCTATTGTCAAGACCCAAAGAGGGAGGTGAAGCACTTATGGACTGTGCTTGTGAAGGTGTATACTCTCGGGTGGAGTAGGCATGTGGGGAATGAGATTCTGTGAATAGTGGGTGTAAGAAGGCTCTTGGAGAGAATCCTTTTGGTTTCTTTGTACAGTTTCCCTATAACCTCAGCCTAGTGTAGGATTCCCTTGCCTTGGGTGGAGCTTAGTCCCAGCTCGGGGGTGACCCACTTCTGAGCATGATGAGCAATGTGGTCTAAGGTTGGGAGGTTTGTGGAAGGTCTACACGTGGTTGGTGGAGTTACACCAATTTAAAAGATAAGTGTTAATTCTATACTTAATTTATATGTGATGTTAGTCTGTGATACTTACTATATTATCATGCATTCCATTGTGATGATGTTTACTATTGATTTCATTAATTTTGTATGATGGCAGTAATTATATGTTTACTCTGTTAATCCAGTTAACTTCATTTAAATGCATATTACATAAGCTTGAGATTGTTTCTGCGCAGTAGAGTTTTCTCGGCCGTGGGGTTGATGGCCGTGGACGCTACAACATCTATCAATCAATCCTTTGGCATCACTGACAACATGATCCAACATCGTCGGCACCAATTCAATCAAGAGTCGCTAGTGATTTTGAACTTCAAAGGTAGCACAAGACCATTGGCTTTTGCTTGGCCTAGGAATTCCCTTTCTTAGGATATCCTCTTGATCTTATTGGTTGATATTTCTATCCACCTCAGTCATTTGGATGGCTCGATATTTTTGTTAGAAAAAACATGATCACAGAGCAATAAAACAAAAAAAATGTGGAAATAAAACATAGAATATACACAATACAATAGAGACACAAATATACGTGGTTCACCCAGCTTGGGTTACATCCACCAGAGAAATTTCCAGGTCCTCCTTTATTATTATCTAGCAAATGAAGGGATACAACCTATAGCACACCTGTTGTAACTTCCTCTTCTTTCAGAATACAATATTCACAATGATGCATAGCCGCATCCTCTCTCAGAATACAATATTCGCAATGATGCATATCCGCAATACATTTCCCTCATAAAGGAGGGTTTCCTTCTAGGGAAAAAAACCCTAACATAACTTCTACTGTCAGATCTACGACCTTATAATGAATGGTTCAGATTTACAATGAAATTACAATATACATTTACAAGGAATTTTTTTCTTCAGGGAACGTTGTCCCCCGAACCCTCGTTGGGGGCCCACTTGCCCCCAAACCCCGTAGAGAGGATAACCCCCCTCTGCACTCCCCCACATGGAGGAGTGTACATTCTTCCGAGGTGTAAAGTCTTCATGGGGTATAAACACAGTTGAAAACAAAGACCTTTGAATCAAGAAGATAATCAGGCTCCACAACCAACAATCTCCCACTTGGAGACTAATCTCAACAACTCCACCATTGTTGTATATGTTGGACTATGATCCTTCTTGGACCTGGAAAATTTATCATCTTCACCTTCATGCTTGAAGACCAATTTAAACTGAGCAGGAACTAATTTTCTCCCTGGTTACTCCCTTTGTTAACATGTGTGCAGGATTTTGGCTAGTGTGTATCTTTTCCAACTTCAACTGTCCATCTTCCAAGATGGATCATATGAAATGGTACATGAGTTTTATATGATTAGTATTTTAATGGAAGGTTGATTTATTTGCAAGAATAATGGCACTCTCACTTTCACAATACAACCTGATATTATCTTGCTTCTTTCCTAATTCCTCCATAAACCTCTGTAACCAAATCATTTCTTTACTAGCCTCTGTAGAAACAACATACTCTGCTTCTGTTTTTGAAAGTGCAACAACCTTTTGCAGTTTCAAAATCCAACTTACTGATGTTCCACCTATAGTAAAAACATACCATGTGGTTCTCCTCTTGATATCTTTATCACCTGCCATATTTGAATCAATATATCCATGTAGAATAGTGTATGAACCTTAAAAACACAATTCATGAGTAGAAGTACCTCTCAAATACTTGATAATCCACTTTAATGCCTCCCAATGTTCTTTACCTAGATTGTTCATATACATGCTCACAACTCCCGCTGCATGTGCAATATCTGGTCTTGTGAAAACCATCATATACATCAAGCTGCCAACTACTGATGAATAAGGGACCCTGGACATGTATTCTATATCCTCATGTGTCTTGGGACATATTTCCTGTTGTTGTACATTATGATTTTCTAGTACCTTTGGAATTTATTTTTCAGTGATAGCATCGAGCACTGTGTATTCTGGTTTTTCTTTTTCCTGTTTCTTTCCCTGTAACTGATATTTTTATATGACCTTCTCATTGAATATGACATCTCTAATACTAATGTTTTTTTTATTTTCATAATCCCATACGTGATAACCAAAATCATTAACACCGTATCCAATAAAGGTACACTTCCTGGATTTTTCCTCAAGCTTTGTTCTATTTTCTTTATCAACATGGAAAAATGATTCACAACCAAAAGTCTTCAAAAAAGAATAGTTTACCTTTTTACATGTCCATGCCTCCTTTGGAATTCTACCATCCAAAGAGCTTGAAGGTCCTATTTTTATTAAGTAAACAAAAATATCTATAGCATTTTCCCAGAACTGTAAGGGAAAACCAGCATGCAATCTCATACTCCTTGCACGCTCCATGATTGTCCTGTTCATCCTTTCTGACACGCCATTTTCTTGTGGTGTTCCTGGAACTTTCTTCTCTCTACGAATCCCATGGTATGAACAGTAATCATCAAACTCCTTGCTACAATATTCACCTCCATTGTCTGATCTGAGACACTTCAACCTTTTTCCTGTCTCATTCTCAACCAAAGCTTTCCATTTCTTAAAAGTATCAAAAACATCATATTTTTGTCGAATGCAATAAAGCCAAGTTTTTATAGTTCCATCATCAATAAAAGTAACATAATAATGAGAGCCACCAAGATATTATACCTGATATGGTCCCCATACATCTATATGCACAACCTCTAACCTTTCACTCTTTTTTTCTTTTCCAACTCTGAGAAATCTGACTCTCTTTTGTTTTTCATAAACACAATGCTCACAGAAATCCAAATCAATTTGTTTAAGATCTAGCAACAAATTTATTTTGTGAAGTATATGCATCCCCTTCTCACTCATGTGTCCAATCCTATGATGCCATAGTGTTGTATCCACTCATGTAGAAGCTAAAGAGATAGAAGAGTCAGTATTACCAGTACATAAATACAATGTACCTACCTTCTCTCCTTTTGTTATCACCAATGATCCTTTGGTGACCTTCTACACCTTATTTGTAAATATGGATATACAACCTTCACTTTCCAATTTCCCTATTGAAATTAGATTTTTCCTTAGATATGGAACATGTCTTACCTCTTTCAAAAACCATTTTTTTTTCATTCCTTTGCTTATTTTTGCCTTTCCCATTCCAACAATTTTGCATGGTGAATCATCACCCAAATGCACTTGTCCAAAATCACCTTGAACATAATCTATAAAATGTTTCCTATGGGGTGTGGCATGAAATGAAGCCCTAAATATACTACCCAAGACTCAAAAATATTATCTACATAAATAATCAAAGCATCTTGTAACACATCACCTGTTACATTTTCTTCTTGATTTTTCTCTTGTTGCCCATCTCTTTGTTTCTTTGGAACTCTGCAGTATTTCTTTATATGTCCTTTCTTCCCACAATTCCAACACTCTATATTTCCAAATATTGATTTGGATCTTCCCTTCCTATAATTCCCGTGATTCCATGAGCCATTTCCTCTATCCTTTTGTCTTCCCCTACTCTCTATGTTTAATGCATTACCTGTTGTCTCACCTATGCTTTTCCATCACATTTCCTCACTAAGGATAACACCAACAACATCATCAAATTTTAAAGCGTTTGAACCAAAGACAAATTTACTTACAGTCATGACCAATCCATTCCATATTTCTAACAATGAGCACAAGATTAGAAGAGCCCTGACCTCATCATCAAAGTCCACTTTTACATAACTTCGTTGATTAGTAATCATATTAAATTCATTTAAATGATATGCAACAAACCCGCCTTCTGAAATCTTCATATTAAATAATATCTTCATTAGTAATACCTTATTAGATGTCAAGGGTTTTTCATACAGTTTATCCAATGCGTCCATCAATTCCTTTGTTTTCTTTCCTTTCGAAATATTGAAAGCCATTGATTCTTCCAGGTTTAGTCGTATCGTTCCTAATGCCCAATGGTAGGAATAGATCCTTCTAATATAAATAATCCTCCATCTGCATATTCCTTAAATGGTAGTTTTGGCCGTTAAATTTCTCGACCCTAAACTTTCCATCTTCCGCCATTGCTCCCACTCAAACTAGGAACCCTCTTTTTCTGCGAGTTACCTTTGGTTATAATACTAGTTGTTAGAAAAAACAAGATCACAGAGCAATAAAATAAAACAAATGTTGAAATAAAACATAGAAGATACACAATAAAATAGAGACACAGATATACGTGGTTCACCCAGTGTGGGCTACGTCCACCAGATAAATTTCCAGGTCCTCCTTTATTATTATCCAACAAATGAAGGGATACAACCTACAACACATCTGTTGTAACTTCCTCTTGTTTCTCTCACAATATCCTCTCTCATAATACAATATTTGCAATGATGCATAGCCGTAATACATTTCTTGTTGAAATGGATACTTAACACTAAGAGGGGGTGGTGAATCAGTGTCACAAAACTTTGGACAATTTTCCACTTTTCATAAATTAACTGAACAACATATATTTATTTAATTTTCTCAACCAATATATAAAAGAATAAATATTTTATTTATTTATTTAACTTGAATGAATACATAAGATCAATATTTTAATTTCATATTCAAACAAATATGAGAGACCCAGCTCTATGTTACAATACCCAGCTTGTAGTTCTCAAATACAACTGAGAAATGAGGAATCCAATCCTCATAACAAGTCCCAGATTTTTTATCTCAGATCCAACTGAGATGTGAGGAGTCCAATCCTCATATAAGACCCAGCCTGCAAACATGCACCAACCTGATAGAATGAACCTTCATTCAATCCATTATATATAAATATATAAATATATATACTTCAACAAATTCAACTACACTTCCTCTCACCATTCTTTCTTGTTTATAAAGTCTTCCAACTCATGTGAATTTGAATCAATGTGTCTTTAGATATTTGAACCATTGTACCTTTTCATTTAAATGATAATATTAATCTTTAATATAATATCATTTTTCCTTTTATCCTTTATTCATAATGCTCATGAATTAACTCTCTTTTAATCATACATTTGTGTCGGTTCTTTTGTCTTTGTGAGTTTATCACAGACATGGATCGACTCATTATATCGTACTCATGCTTTTGTTGTGTTCTTAGTTCACCAATAGATCATATTTTATCTTTTTATCAATTCTCTGTATTTTTCTAGTGTTAGCTCTTTGTCGAATTAAATATGTATAAGGCACTTCCTTCAAACCATTTACATATGACCATATGCGCAAAACCACGGGCTCATTGATTTAAGAGTTGCCTCTTCTTTTACTCTTATTTCTCTATTCCATATGACTACATGTGATGACCATGCACTAGGATAAATAAGTTCTTGATCACTTGTCAAGATCTATGGTCATGTTTTAATCACACAATGAGATGGACGACTGTCATTACTTTAGGACTTCATCCTTTGTGACTTCCAGCCTCTTTACAAATCTCTCGGATAAAAGACGTGTGTCCAAAATATTCAATGGTTGATAATGCTCCTAAATTAGATCAATGATAAGTGTTAACTTCAGCCTTCAACACTTTGGGTGATTGTTGGCGGTGAAACTCCCGAAGTACAAACTCTCAGAGTGACATAACTTGTTGATGTCACTTGTTGACGTGGCACTAACTGAGTGTCTACCACATGTCACTTGGATTCTATTACACATCAAAATTACTCACTTCAATAGTGTCGCAAGTGTCGTCATTACAAGTGTTATAAGTGTCGCATCTTGTCCGTAAGTGTTGCATCTTGACCACAAGTGTTTCCAGTGTCACAAACATCATACTTCCATATTTCCTATGTTGTGCCTCTAAGGACATCACAAAGACACTTAAGTCACCCCAAAGACTAGTTTTGAAGGAGAGAAATCACTTGACAGGGAGTACAAACCTTTTGCCACTGAAAGAACCACTCAAAAATGGATTTTGGAGAGGAGCGCTCCCCTACCCATTGTTAGGGAGTTATAGTTCTCCCTAGACCTCCTTGGTGGAGTGTTTGAGTGCCCTATGCACCCTTTTGGGGGAGAGCTACCCTTTCTGAGTGAATTTTTGGTTTGTTGGAGGAAATCAGGGGATAATCCCCTCAATATCTGAAGGTAGTTGGGTTTGAATCTTGGGTCAAGGCATGATATTAGGGAATATCCTCAACTGAAGGAGAGGAATCCTCAACTTATCCCAAAGATATCTCAAATGGTTGGGCCTCTCCAAGGTTATATAAGGAGGCCTTCTCATGGTGAAAGGTATAGTAGAGACTAGAGATTGATACCAAACTTATGATCCTATAAGTGGTATGTACATGAAAATATTGGAGATGTGGAACTTATGATCTCATGAGTGAGGTATCATCAAAGAAATCAGTGTAGATTACTTGAGCAAAGGGGTTGGACAAGGAGAACTGGAAGAAGTTGGTGTACCTTCATCCAAAGGATTGTAAGTGCTTTTACTTGTTCTCATTGATAATCAATGTTTGGCCTGTTTATTTCAAACTTATGTTTGGTTCCACATGAGTTTGTATACATTATATGGAACTATATTTGAGATAATCTCAGTAGAGTAGGAAGTCTTTTGTACCTTTGTTTGTTTTACAGGACCTATAAGGGAGCTCAAGATCAAATCTTAGCCTAGACTTTGCAAGGACAAACGTCGTTAATAAGGTACATATATTTCTTCTTATCCTTATTATATTAGCTTGATTGGATCTAAAAGGATGTCAATGTCCATGTTAATCACTTTTCTTTCTTGGCCTTCGGAGTCTATAGACCAAGAGGGAATCGGCTTGTCCGCGGAAGGATTCACCTACAACAGAAATTGGCGACTCCACTGGGGAAGAGCTCTAATTTTTGTTTCCTTTCCCAAATATTGTTTTATCCCTTTGCCCACTCATTTTACCTTCTCCGTGATGTGTTTTTGATCCTTATATGTGATTTTTTGGCTCTTGGATCCATCTTACACTCTGAATTTTTGCATTTTCTCTAAGTTTTTTGGATTTCTGGGAAAAATTTTGAGTTCTGAGAGGCCAGCACTCCCCTTCCCTTACCACTAGGGCATTGGCACTCCCCTGTGTTGTCGCAAGAGTCGACTCTAGGCTGTAATAGAGCCAAGCCTTAGCACATTTTAAAATGAAAAATTTATTTATCGTTCAGAACTTGACTTGGGTTGCAGCAAGCCAAACCCTGGAAATTTAATTTTGAGTGCACTTCTGACCTAATACACTCAGAGACAGTTCTCTAAATAGCGAAGGGCTCTTTACTCAGGAATATTCAATGATTACAGTAAGAAGGCCAGATTTCTTATTAGAAAAGGTGTTTAGTCAGGTCTGGAGGTTGATACAGGAGAAATAAGTCCATTGGGCATGGAGTCAAGTGAAAACCATAGATGTGTTTAATCAGGTCTGGAGGTTGGGTTGATACAGGAGAAATAAGTCCATTGGGCATGGAGTCAAGTGAAACTATAGAGAGAATATCATAACAGGGTTTACATTACTTGCAGAGAATGAGGCAGGTAAGTCTTTCTTTCAACTATAAATGATCATGATTTAACATGGTAGTGTTAGTGTAAGGAGAGCCACTCATAGTGAAAGCATCAAATCAAGGAGGAATTTTCTACTCACGACATTTTGGAAGAAAAACTAGCAATGGCGACTAGACATGCAGGCACTAATCAGAGGAATTCTAAACAAATACCATGAAAATAAAACCTTTATCAACTGCGCGTAAGGAGAATTAAAAATGAATTCCAAACATAATTAACTCAGTCGACAAAGAGCATATAGAATATAAGACAAAAAGAAAACATAGCGAAAGAAATGACCGTAACGAATCTCATAATATCAAGAAAAAGTGCCACTCTATATAATTCCATTCTGGTCTCTCAAAATAACTCTGTTCACTACGTGAGCTTCCTCTTCTCGAGTTTCCCTCCATCTCTCCACATACAATGAATCTATCTCTATAAATTCTCTAAAGGAGGTTGAATCCGCCTGACAGTTAACTAACTGCCTTTAACTAATTATTACAGTAATCTCAACTAAAATTAAAAAATACAACTCAAATCTTAATTTCTAGCAAACTCGGTTATAGCCATTCGCAAGTAATAGATCTTCCTCCATATAGATGAGTTGTCATTCTGGCTACGATTGCTGTAGTGTTTTGCCGCCAAGTTTTTTCGCCTGCAAATTTATCATTATCCCATCGGTTTATAATTTCTTTCCATGTTTCTGTCACGCTCTTCATGTTCTTCTTATATATTTGATCGATGTAAAGAAGGTAGCGGGTCCGATCGCTTTAATCAACATGTTGAGAATCTCAATAATTCATAATTCCCAACGATTCATTTTGAGACTTTGAAGCTAATTTTTCCCGGTTTGGCCGCTTCGCAGAAAGGCGGCAGCTAGAAAACGATTTTCAAAACAAATCGCTTGATTGGTTATTGTTTGTGTTGTCCACGCTCTGTACATGCTGCATGTGTTGAAGTTTACGCTTTATCGCTTCTTTTGTTTATGGCAAATACTATCTGCTTCTTTTCCATGCTATATCATTGCTATGCTTCATTGCAATTTTTAAACTAATTTTTGTTTGTTATACTTCAAGGTTGACAAATCAAAACCGGACATCTCAAAATGGAAAGCAAATTCCTTTATGCTTGTTCTCAACTCATGGATCTCCTTGTTGTTCTGAAGACCTTTCAGAAAATCCTTTCTAATTTGCTGCGTTCCTCTCCGGGTGACATTGTTTGCCATTTGTGCTGCCTTGAAAAGAAATTCGGCAATAATCTCAAAATCTCTTTCAACGCAACTTCTTGAAGCCATTGCTGGAGTTCCTAAATCCTTTCACCATCTGAACACGTCATTCCGGTTCGACAATCATCAAATGTATATCCAGTGGAAAATCTGTAACTATCACCCATCTTGCCGAAGACTTTCATATTTCATTTTTGAGACTTTGAAGCGTGCGAATTTTCCTATCGGCCTTCGGGCTTTCGGAGAACAAGGCGTGGTGTCAAAAACAATAGTCAAAACCCCGAAATTGCGTGATTGGTGGTCTTCATGCACGCAACACGTGTTGGGGACGGATTACATGCCTTCCATTTCATCCCGTCCGTCCACTCAATACATAAAATATCTAATTTTAAACACAAGATGCGATGACAACTCTTGTGATTACGTGAGGCCGATGAAGACTTCTTCATTTCTGTTGTGAACTTATGCGTAAAACTGTTATCATAAATGCCATCCAAAATGTGATGCAGTATATCATCTTCGTGATATATATGACATTGCTTTCACCGATTCGCCTCATGGATAATGCAATAAATGAAATCAGTTACCGAGTATTGAACTCGATAAAAGGATTCTTCCGAGCATAACACAAAGCCAAGCAGGTCATCGTGGGTGTGAAGGATCCGGATCAACTTCCAAGAGAATGTCCGCATGCACTTTACCGGATAATTGAAATGTCAAGTCTCCTCGTGGTTAGTTATCATTGATATTCTTCGCCTGCTAATGAGAGTATAGGATCCTTAGATTCTTCCCAGAAAGCAGTTGTAAATCATTCCCACAATTTCTAATGATCCCAAAATTAATACACATCTATTGGCAAAATATGTATCAAATGTCCATATTGCAAGTCTCATATTTGCAAAACATCCTTGATATCACTTAGAAGCTTCCAACCGCATAAAGTCTACCAGAACCGACATATACCTAGGAGCATTTTATTTGTTCAAAAAGTGAACAAAGCACTATTATTTACAACAAGATCATACCTTTCATTGTATATTTCGAACCCCATCCTCATCGTCTCCAGGTTCACTTGTAGAAAAGGTGTATATGAAGATGATCCTAAAGATAGCGTTTCCAGTCGATACTCCTAAAGATAGTCTGGGTGAAGGTGTCAAAGTAATATCGAAAAATTTCAAAATCTCTTACAACATAGGCTCGATCTAGGGATGGCACTTTCTCCCAGAAGTGCCAAGAACAGACCGTGCCTTCTATTTATTTCCATATGACGTCATTAAGGCTTTAGAACCAAACCATATTGGATTCAAAAACCGAATCAATACTAAAACTATCACGTAATCTAGTGCTTGAAGTCGTGTTTTATTTATATACATCATCTACTTCTAATTATCGAAGATTTCATAATCTCGGGATGGATATGAAAATGCCAGTGAAGCCAATCCAATAATTGTCTTCTCATTTGAAAATTTTTTACACTTTCTTCAAGCAGGCTGAAAAAAGAAACCGATAACTTCCAACTGGCCTGTTGGTGATCATGGATTTTCAAAACTTTCATCAATTCTTATGACCAAATATTCCTGACATAGCATATTCCTCCATTAAATGAATCTACAAGCTCAGCAAAAGGGTCTTGGAAAAACATATGGTCCTGAGATTTTACAATATCCATGACTATTTCATGTTCTGGTTTATGCTGTTCAGGATCATTAAACATGGCCACCATTTCTTTTTCATGAAACAACACAGATTCTAGAATCTGATCTTCTGGTAAGAAATTATCGCAAATAGGTTCATTATCTTGCTGTAAAATTTCATGAAATACCTGATTGTCGCTATTTAAAAATAGATTTACATCTTCCTCTTGAGTAAGTTCACAAGATCCGGTATCTTCGTGAGCCAACTCTTCCTCATACTGATCATTTTCATCAACTTGGGAAATTTCTATCGTTGGTTCCTCCTCCTCCAGAGGACTTGTATCACAACAACCTTCAAAAAGGATTTCGGCAGGATACATTCTCTTGCAATGTTGATGGAAAAGTGTGTGAAAACATTTCAACGAAGG
>SNQJ01S0210781.1:2541-15962 GCA_010110895.2 Picea sitchensis
TGAGGGATTTCACCATAAGGGGACCACTTTGGAGTTCATCCATATTTACTTCTTATCAACCATGACAAAAAAATAATGAGTCATATTTACATAAAACAATATTGGGTCCATAACCCAAACCTTTGTGCTACGGGGCTTTCTTCAAGGGTTGACGTCAATGACAACCAACCTTAATCAACCGTTTTTCAGCACATGGTTTTCATCGATGTATTTCTATTTCTGGTTAAGGAATTAGGGTTGTTGATTAATCTGGGTTATTGGATTAGGGTTTTAGATACTACATGATCCTATATGTATATTTTATTTTAAACAATGTATGATGTGAATGAATACACAATATGTTGGTTTTCCTGGTTTGGGTTTCTAGGGGAAAAATATCTGTGTAATGTGTGTATTTGCCATTATATATTTTCTATTATTTTATTGAAAACATGTTTGAGGTAAATAATTGTACAAGGTTAAAATATATAGAGACTGCACCGTAAAGCCTGTCATGGGGGTTTCGACATGGAATTTAATGAAATTTATACTCATTTTTATCAAAATTTCACAAGGAATTTGATAACATACTCTATTTCTAAGTTTGAGAAATGTTGAAAAAGGTCATTTTAAAACACAATCATTTGAGAATTAATAAAGAGGTCTCTATTGGAATCAGAACCAAAGACATAGTCCAAATTGGGTGAACTACGTTATCAAAATTATGTATGTGATTTTAGTGTTGTTGTTCTATTTTCTCTCAGTTATATTGCAAGTTGTTTATCATTAAAGTGTATTGGATAGATAAGTTAGTTTACATGTAATTTTCAACCATTCGAGCGATCATTATTATTTTCGAAGGTCAAGTAGATGTTTATATGTATTAAATATTAAACTACATCTAAGGATTTTTCAGATCAAGTTGGTATCAGAGCCAGGTTTGACATGTGTTGCAAGCGAATGATTACAAGAGCCAAACTCAAACTTGGTAAAGGAAAGCTCGCAAGTTATAAGTCTAAAATTGAAAGGAGACTTCGTAAGCATAATATGAATTATGAAGGAAGGGAAGGAGAAGATCCTCCCATGAATCCTGAAGAAGTTATGGCTACACATCACTTGATGAGATAAATAATAGATTATTTGCAACAAATAATTCAAAATCCCGCAAACGTAGAATCTTGGGTAAAACGGGAAGGAGGAGGTGAAGGTGGTGGACCTTCAAATACTTCTTCGCCATCTTCCTCCGATGAAAGTGAACATTCTTCTCATCAAGAGAATCCCTCTAACAATTATTCTCATAATCATAATTTGGCTTTTATTAAAGTTGGATGTTAAGTTTGAATTGCCAATCTATGATGGAGAATTGAATGCAGAAAGGTTGGGCAACTAGATCAAAAAAATAAAGGTATATTGTAGGGTAAAAAAGATCATGGATGACACTGCAAAGATACAATTAGATTCTCTTTGACTAAGTGGCACAACCTTGATATGGTGGGAGAGTATGATGCGAGTTCATCTTGTTCAAAAGGGTAAATTAATCTCTTCTTGGGATAAATTTACTAAGGCCATGCAAAAACAATTCCATCCATTAGCTTATACACAAATGAAAATTATAGAATGGAAACATCTAAGGTAGGGTAAAGGAAAACATATTCAAGCATATACATATGAATTCAAAAACAAGGAATTATCATTAGGAATTCCATTGTATACTTGTGAAACTCTTCTAAGGTATATTGGTCGCATGCACACATATCTTCAACACACTATCTTAATGTTTAACCCTATCAACATTGATAAAGTGTTAGTAAAAGATACACATCTAGAGGCTAGTAAGGGAAAGCACGTGGTTGAAGATAACAAGCCATACAAGTTTAAAAATAAATCGAAAGGAAATGGAAGAGTAAAAATTCAACTACAATAAAGAAAGATGAAGGAAGACATACATGTTCCCACTGCAAGAAAAAAGGGGCATGAGGAAGCACAATGTTATAAGGTACATCAAGAATTATGACGAAAGAATTTCAAGGATAAAGGAAAGAAGAAGACTGTTGCATTAGCTCGACATGATCTAGGATTAGATTCCAGAGATGAATCTAAGATCATGGAAATAGGAAGCAAATGTATATCTACTATCAATTCTAATTCTTCAGTTCAATACACTAAATTAGAAAGTGTTACTGATCAAAAGAAAAGAAGCGAGCTTTTTCATGTCAGGGTTATATTCAAACATACAAAGGTAGATACTTTGCTTGAAAATGGATCTCAAGTTAACCTAATATCTGAAGCAATTGTTAAGAAGCTAGGTTTAAAGATGATGCCTCATAAAAATCCATATCCATTAGGTTGGGTGTGTGAAGATGCTAAGTTGCAAGTGATGAAATAGTGTAATATCAGATTTGCAATTACAACTAAGTTCTTTTATGAGGTAGAACTGGATGTTGTGCCTCTTGACATTTGCGACATTATCTTGGGTAGTCCATATCTATTTGATAGGAAACCAATATTTTACCGTGAAGAGAATAAATATCACCTTTTCAAATTTGGGGTTGAATTTATCGTCAGAGCTCATCGAATAAAAACTAATGTTTCTCTAGTGAGTACATGGAAAATGAAGAGACTATGCAAGTAAATTTTTTGTTCTCATGATAGTGAAATATAAATACACAGATATATCTGATACTTTATAAGGCTATGATATAGGTCATAAACATGAGTTGGTTAAAATTGTATCTAATTATGATGATTTATTTCAAGAACATACAGGGTTTCCTCCTAAGATGGAGGTGGAACATGAAATCTACTTACAACAAGATGTTCCTCTTTCGAACATTGGTATGTATAGATCATCAGTGACCGAGAGTGCATAAATAAAGAAGTAGGTTCAGGATTTGCTCGATAAAGGAATCATTAGACCAATCTCCTCTCCATTTTTTTCTCCTATTGTATTAGTTCCGAAGAAAGATCGCACGTGGAGGGTGTGTATTGACTTTCAAGCATTGAACAAGATTACAATAAAAAAACATTATCCTCTTCCCAAAATTGATGATTTATTGGATCAATTAAATAATGTTGTTTATTTCACTAAGTTGGACTTGAGAAGTGGTTACCATCAGATCAAAATTGTAGAAAGTGACAAATGTAAAACTTCTTTTAGGACAAAGGATGGGTTGTTCGAATGGTTAGTTATGTTATTTGGGTTATACAATGCACCTGAGACATTTATGAGGGTAATGAACGATGTGTTTAGGCCTTATATAAATGATGTTGTTATTGTCTACTTAGATGATATATTGATCTTTAGTCGAATATGGGAAGATCATATAATGCATGTCAAGACAATCTTTGAACTCTTGAAGAAGGAGAAGTTGTATGTAAAATGTCTAAATTATAATTTGGAAAAACTTCTCTGGTAAATTTGGGTTAGATTGTAGGGTATGGTTAGCCAAAAATAGATCCTGCAAAGGTAGAAGTCATTGTGAATTGGCCCAAGACAACTACTACCACATAATTCAGGATCTTCTTAATAGAAGTAAGATACTGGAGGCAAGTAACAAAAATCCTTTGAGACATTGAAGGAAAAGATAAGAAACACACTAGTTTTGGCTCTGCTATATCTACAACAACCATTTGAGACTCAAAACAATGCAAGTGGATATTCCATGGGAGCATTCTTGATGCAATGAGGTAAGCCTATATGTTATCATTTTGATACTTTTACTCAGGTTGTGATTAACTATCCAACATATGATAAGGATTTGTATGCATTGGTACAAAGCGTGAAGAAGTGGAAGCATTACTTAATGGGAAAGGAGACAATAATTCATACATATCGTCATCTATTACAATGTTTGCAGTCACAAACCAAGCTACAAAAATCACGACATTTTAGGTGGTTGGTTTTCTTACAACAGTTTCATCTGGTAATTAAGTATAAGAAACATATTCATAATAAGGTTGCAAACATGTTGTCAAGACTAGTGATTAATTCATCCACAATACTAAGGAGTAATCCCATATCTCATGATAGTTATGTTGAAAAATATGCTAAGGATGATGATTTTAACGATGTATATGATGCATCAAATAATGGAAATTAGCAATCAGATTTTTATATGCATGAACATTTGTTATATCATCTTGGAAAGATTTGTATACCCATGGATGAAAGAGCCAATGTAATTAGAGAAGCTCATACATCTTTTATTTCTGGTCATTTTGGGGTTGGTAAGACAGTATCCCAGTTGTAGAGATATTATTGTTGGCCTCAAATGAATGAAATAGTTTCCAAGTATGTAAAAGAGTGTGTTATGTGTGCCACAAGTAATCCCAAAAACAGAAAGTTGGGATTATATACTCCACTTCCATTACCTTCTCATCCATGGGAAAGTATCTCCATGGATTTTGTAGGGGGTTTTCCGATGTCCAAGACATGTCACAATTATTTATATGTTGTTTTGGATAGATTCAGTAACATATGTATTTTAATTCCATGCAAGAAATAGGTCACAACTAAACATACAACATATATGTTCTTTGCTAATGTATGGGTTCATTTTGGGATGCCTACATCTATTATATCAAATCAAGATTCTTGATTTTTGGGAAATTTTTGGTCTCATCTATGGGAGCTAATGGAAACTAAGTTAAAGAAGAGCATAAATGTTCATCTGTAGATAGATGGAAAGACACAGGTGGTAAATAGAATGATGGTACATCTACTTCGAGGATACTGTAACAAGCATCCTAAGTTATGGGATGAGAAGTTCCCTTATGTAAAACATGCCTATAATCATGCCATGCATTCTTCTACTATGATAATTCCTTTTGAAGTGTGTTTGGGGTACTTTCCTAAATCCCCTATGGAATTTTCTTTTTGAGAAGCAAGTAAAGAAGATGGACAAGATGATACAAATAAAGCTAAAAGGTTTGTTAAAAATATCCAACATGTACATCAATAAGTACAATAACAGTTCGAGAAAATCCAAGCTAAACACAAGGAGAGGCATGACAAACATCAGGTTGATCATCAATTTGAATTTGATGATCATGATTAGTTACATACTAGCAAGGACATAATGAAGGGTGAAGGTAAAAGGCTAAGGCTAATCCGATATGGTCCATTCAAGATCTTAGAAAATATTGGTACTAATTCCTTCCGTTTAGATATACCAACCTACATGAAAATGTGTTTAGTGGTAAATTTTGAGAATTTGACGATTTATGAGCCTCCTATGATTATGGATGAAGATGAAATTATTCTAGTTCCAAGAGTTGATGATTTTTCTCCAGACTATTTAAACGAGTTACATGAAGATATTATTCTCGATAAAAGAATAAGGACTTTTCATAGAGGTGATGTGGAATATCTTCATGTTGGTCTTAAAGGGGTAAAACCAAGTAAATCAAAATGGATGGAGATCAGAATGAGTCAACGGGGGTTGAAACTGTGACCTCCTATAAACTTACACAAACCTCTCTTACCAATACATCACACAATTATTTCTTAACCATATACATTGGAAATTGTATTTAACCTTGGGTAAAGGTTTGGTCGGTGACAAAAAGGGCTGAGGGCCCAAGTCCTCGACCCATAGTTTTATTGGTATACAATGTAACCATGTTCCATGTTGCGGGGGCTAACGAAATATTCCAACCACATACGAATGTTTGTGGAGCATTAAAAATATATGCCACATATTATAGCCAACCAACGAATATAATAACACAATAACTAGTGTTCGGTGTAGCTTGAACCCTTGACCTGCCACACACTATGAAGTGAAATTTCTCTAGAGTGTCTTTTCTCTCAAAGTTGAATTCTCTCCTCCAAGGCTTGGATATGGCTCAATTTATAGCCTTCAAATGGAATTGAAGCGTTGATTAAGAGCGTTTCCAGTATATGGAAGGTCAAGGATAATGGATCTCGTGACATGACATGGAAACTCGACATGATTTTTAATTTTGAGCACCAAACCCGATGTACACGGGATGTAGTGGAGCAATGTGCGTATATGCTTGTTTTCTAACTGATAGGGCACACATATGTGGAAATATGTTATTTTTTGGATCTGGAAGGTAAAAAAGGGGACTTCAAGTCTGCATAGGGAAATGGAAAGGCCATCCAAGCAAGTTCCAGGGGGTGAGGAAAAATTTGTTGTAACAAACAAAATCATTTCAACATTAAGGTCATCTTTTCCATCACGAGGAATGAAAGAGGAAGCTATGGGGAAAGACATGAATGCTGATCATTTTGTTATTGAAGACAATATGGATACTCATGAAATGAATCCTTCCCCACCCATGGATAATTTGGAGTTAGTTCCTTTTGATTTGAAATGTCCTGTTGTTATAAATTCTCCTAGTTTAACTAAGCTAGATCAACAATGTTTTCCTATTATTTCAGGATCATTTATTGAAACTTCTTTCTCTAAAAGTTCTTGTTATTTTCTCCTCATAACCATGAGTATGTTATGAAATATATTTCAAATTATCATATTTTGTAGGGTAAAAAACCACGCTAATCACTTCACTTCAAGAGAAGAAATTAATATACAAGACATACCTTTTTTACCACAGCAATCCACTTCTTTCTTGAAAGAAGAAAACCATGTTGATGAATAATGTGTTGATTGTGAAACCATTCTTAGCATGGAGCCTACCAATTCACAATCAATCACTAATATGCTTAAGGAAGAGGAAATACCATTCAGGGAGTCACTTTTTGAAAATATCTCTTGTTCAAGTGAGGCTTTCAATTCTCTTAATTATTCCACTTATTATTATTTGTACCTTGATCTCTTTAATGGTTTGATTTTGTAGGAATAAACCCATTGTCCTATTCAAATAAACTCAGTAGGGCTGACCCCTTTTGAAGTACATAATGGTGGCAATGTGCATATGGAAGATAAATAGGATAAGGCCTCTTCCCATGAACTTGGTACAGCTATGCCTTATCAACCTTTTTCATGGGATGGAGGAAATGTTGTAGCAAATGTATATCGGACCATGTCCGCTTCTATTTCATCTTCAATTTTTATTAGTAGTGAGTCTTCTTGTTCAAGTAACCTTTTAGTTGAGATTGTTCATGTTAGTGGATCCCACCATTTTATTGAAGATTTACCTTATACAATGGTGGGTTCTAGTCGATATATATCATTTGAGTTCACTAATTTATCTGAGGTTGATGGTTGCTTGAAGTATGAACCCCAGGAGGCTTTCCAAGATGATGAGGAACTTCGGTCTATGCCTATGGTTATGTCACACCCTCATTCTCATGGCTGGTATTATGAAGTTAACATGTGTATTATCAACACAAAGGTTCTCTCACCAAGTACACTTCACACATATTTTATGCATGGTTCTCATTCGGTATGTTATTTTCCCATGAACTCCCTCAATCAATTCTATGTTAGTCATGGTATAATTTATGATAGTATTGAAGCATGGTTGGAGAAATCTTATTCAGCTAATGTTCCCATCAATTGTCACTGTCACATATTTAATATGGTGAATAGAGCTTTTAATGATTTAATTTTTCCTACTTTTAGTCTAACTTTATTCCAAGTTTTTCTACTAATCTATTGTCATCAACATGTGTTCACAGGTGTGGGATTATTTGAATGGATACATTAGCATTATGATTTTACATAGCCCATTTTTCAGCCATTGTAGCATAGAATAAGAGTAGGATATAATAGGCTAGTATCTTTCCTTTGCATAAGTTAGCTTTTCTTCCTAGTTTTTAATTAGTTGTTTGTTTCCTTTTATTTATTGATGGTTGAACAATGCATGAAATTCACAAAATAGGTGGAAAGAAAAAGAAGGTTTGGATGCTAATTTTTCTTCCTCGAATGGATTTTATGGGTCAAGACCCATTTTTGTATGGAAAAATTTCTTTCATTTCATTCTCAATTTTTTTTGTGTGTTGGGTAATTTTCAGATCACTGATTTTATTCATATCATTTTTCAAACATTGGGTCATGTCACAAGTGGGATATTTTATAAATGATACTATTCAGTCCCTCTTGCAGTGAAAATGGGCACTTGTGTTTGTCCCATATTCATATTCACATGATTTTGATAGAAAAAGTTTGCTTGAATGAGATTCTTTTAAATTTTGATCTTGTTGCCCCATACATAGTGAATGGAAGTTTTGAGTATTAATTTTCTACCCATCTGAAATCCAAACCACTCCAATTCCTTGTGATGTCTTTGGATGATTATTTTATCATGGTCTTGGAGTTATTCAAATGGGTTCTTTCCAATTGACTCTTTTCTTAGATTACTTTCATTTGACATAATTTCTTGTATAAATGTTTCTTAGCATATTGAGTTTAGATGATTTTTATTTCTTTTGAGTTAGTTTATTTTGTTACCTTTAGTTTTGATTTTGGAATTTAGATGCACATATCTTATGCTCTGTTCAAGTATTTTTTCAAGGATAATTTTATCGTTTATCTTACATCTTTCTTGATCCAAGTTTCATCTCATACACAACAACAAGACATATTCTTTCACATTGTCTTGAAACATGTTTTGACATTGTGGACAACACTAGTATTTAATTTTTTCTACTCATATATAATTCAATAAATTTCTAGAGAATCAATCATTCTATTCACTAGTTCTGTGGCTGATTGAAAATATAATCCTAGTCCCATCAATCATGAGGATTTTAGACCTGATTATTTTCCTGGA
Organism: Picea sitchensis; assembly: GCA_010110895.2. Taxonomy (NCBI): domain Eukaryota; kingdom Viridiplantae; phylum Streptophyta; class Pinopsida; order Pinales; family Pinaceae; genus Picea; species Picea sitchensis. Next base: position 11,221 of record SNQJ01S0210781.1, read on the forward strand.
AAGTATATTTTTATCATGGATTCGTTGATTTTAAGTCACTCATTCTGGTTATATTCTTAAGTAACCTAGTTTTTATCATGGCCGAGTATTACACACTTATCTCAATGTTGAATCCATTCAAGTGCTTAAGGGTTGTGTATATCTTGGTGGAAAATCTCCATGAAACTTCTAAGATACTAAATTTCGAGTTTTCAACATTTGTTTTCATTTTAGCCATGATAATAAGGTTCAAGATGTGAATTTCTTGTACCTGTAATTCCTCAATATATTGGGCCTCACACTCTATATGTCAACATTCCTTTAACCAAAACTCCTTCTATTCATAATTAGGAAAGATAAACATTGTTTGGGTTAGTTTGAAATATCTTCTATTTGATCCCTCTTACTCATGAGATTTTTTATTTTGTTTTCTGGATTATATGTCTCATTTTTTGAATGGATAACTTATCTAGTAGAGAGACAAGATACATACTCTTCTTTTTCATTTCATTTCCCTCTTATTCTATGAAATGTGTAAGCTCAAGAAAGTGGAATTTATGGTTTTTCTACTTAGAGCACTCTTGGGAACCCGAGGATATCAATTTCATGGACTTTCCCATCATGCCAAAATTTAACTCATCAGAAAACATGATTTAGTCATTTAATTCATTTATGATTTATAATTTTATCTTTCATTTATGACGGGGGAGTCAATCCATCTAGGCTGTAATCTCAGATTGCAACTTGCACCTTACCAAAGTTTCTTAATTTCAATAATTTCCATATGGATTTCCTCTTGCCTCTCACAAGGTTAAATATAATTATATTAAATTTTTTTTTTTAAGTAAAAAAGGTGGAACCTGCTATATTAAGTTATTGAAGAAACCTTGAAAAAATGTACAGAGATATAGGTCTGAGCCACCAAAAATGCTGCTGTTTACCGGAAACCAGCATGGTTTGGAGAACATGTAACAATAGCATAATAAAACAAAGAAACAAAATAGCATCTGTCCTGCCCGGAGGAAACCAGGACAGATGGCTATAGTCCAAGTGAACATGTAACAATAGCATGATAAAACAAAGAAACAAAATAGCATAGAAGACCTAGATACCCGATGACCCGTTGCCCTTGCTTGTCTGCCACGTGGACCCAGCTGGGATGGAGAATGCCTGTGCACAGAGAGGGCACTTCCTCTTTGCTGGAGCATTGGAGTACGCATCAATGAGCAGGTCCAGACGCTGGCCCATGAGAAGGGCTCTGTGATCTAGGTCTTCCATGTGGCCTCAGAGTTTGAACACCAGAGCCAGATGCTCTGCATGGAGGAAAGTACCATGCAAGCCATTACCCGTGTCATCGAGGATTACGTCCCTCCTTTCCATGGTCGCTCCATCTTCGGCTTCGAGCTCCATCAACTCTGTACCAGCCGCTTCCTCCTTCCTCACTAGGATATTCTCGTTCGCATTCTCTTCGGATCTGTCTTTGTCTCGTGTTTCTTCCTCGACCATTGCCTGCATGGCATGGCTGGTGGGGCTGTAGTCACCCGGCCACAGAATTTCTTCGACAATGCACCCAGGGATGTCATCTGCCAGATCAATTTTAAGACTGCTACCATCCTGGTAGTTCGCCTCCATGGCTTGGGGTTCTGGGGTGGTCGCCAAATCCTCCATGAACGGTATTTCTTCCACGTAACAGGTGGGAAACGCATCCACAACACCATCCTTCGGCCTGTTTCCAGACTTAATTGCCGTGGTTTCACTGCTGCATCCGGCCCCAGTCTCCGCAATGATGGCATGCCGAGATAATTGGTCAGCTTGTGCCTTCTTTCGAAGAATGGAGGTCGCCAATGACAGAGCACGCTCTAGCTTCTCCTTCCTTTGCCGCTGCGCCTTGTGGGTGTACTAGGCCGAGCCACGGTGAGGCCTGCCCCTCTTCCTGGTCATAATTACCAAGGAATATATAACAATATAGTTAGGATGTAGCGAGATTAGAGTAAGCCGGGATGAGAAGGAAACAGAGCTGCACCAGATCTCCCAGACGATGGGGAGAGCCGAAGCGAGAGCATACCAACTCTATCCAGGCACTCGAAAAAACAAATTGCTGAAGGCTGGATTCACCTGGCTATCCATAAACCCTGTCATGCTGAGTGCATTGTGAGAGAGAGTGTTCGCGCGAGGGAGGTGTCCCTCCACCGTATATCTTCTGTTATGGCTGTCTACCATCGTAAATGCAGGGCGGGTGGGTGGCGGCCATCAACATTTATGCTATGGCTTAGTGCTGAGCCAGGTGTCGAGGAATTGCCGCATGTCACCCCATCCGGGGCAATATAATTATATTAATGCTTAACATCATTATCATCAATAATAAGAGGAAACACATACTTTGGGGTGAAATGTTAATAATTTTGAATCATATTTTTATGACAAAGGATTGGTAATGTGCATGTATCTTTTGACCATGAATGGAATTATATTTTTTTTGTTCCAATTGTTTAAATTGATTGATTCTAATTGTGGGAAAAAGACAATGTGTCTAGGGGATCCAAATATCATAATAATTAATGACACTAAGTCTCATGTCAAAGGGAATATTGTGGATAATCACAAACTGCTTATCTCTTAAGAATAAGGCTATACTATTTGATTGAATGGACACCAAATGGATACTTCATGACAACATTGTCACTTGCATAAGTTTATGACAACCAATTTAGTTCGATTTAACATTAGCTTAGCATGCTTCGCTTGGGATTAGTTTTAATTTTTGTCTTTATTTTTCTTGTAGTCTTATTTCATATCGAAAATTCAGTCATCTAGAGCAAGAGTTTTTCCCAAACTATATAATAGATAATAATAACATTCTTTTGTTATGTAGGTTGGGAAATGGTTTGTGGAACCAACAACTCATGATTTTTCTCTTCAATGAAAGCAACTTAGGGAAGTGTTAATCTAAACTGGCTGCTTAGATTCCTTTGCAACAATTTTTAATCAACCAATATTGTCATCAAATCAACACCTGATAAAAAATATAGTCTCATTCATGTACTCCTATGTTGGTTTCTGATCTAGTTGATATTTTGAGTCCTTTTCATGATTATTTTTGACGACATCCATAACTATAATATCCCTTCTTTGCCTCATCATATTGAATTGTTTGAATCTCAGGGTTTAATAATTATCCTCTATGGCAGAGTGAAAATGATACTTTGTTAAAATATATTCCATGTAATTTATAATGTTGAGAAATTCATTATTTTCAAATATGGAAAGGACTTGTTCATGTCAAAAAATATTGAGAGCTTATGGGCTTGTGGAATGTTTCATGTAATTGAATAATTTGAAAATTTGTTTTGACTGAACATACCTATTAACCCATTTTTCTAGATTCCTGGAAGATTGTTTTGTTGTACTAAATGAAAATAAAATTGCATGTGACAATTAGATTAGAGGATTGTGTTGCAATGTTTTTCACTAAATTATCATTTCTCATAATTGAAATGAACCAAATACTTAAAATATCACACTAGAACAAAAGTATACACCATGTACAAAATGTGAGAATGGAGCATAATTCCAAGATAGATAAGTTACAAAATAACTCCTTAAATAATAGGATAATCACCTCCACATAACCAAATACATTGATACATCACAATTCACATGTCTCCAATAATGAATACATGATATCTATATATAGCTATTCACACATGGATCATTACCCCTTTATTATTAGGCTGACCCTATTACATATTGTTAATCCCTAAATAGTGGCTCATTACCCCTTAATTGGGGCATATTACATTAGTAATGTTATTTTATTTATGTCGGCTTTATTCCATTATATGTAATTATACTTCCTAGTCTCCTATATATACCAAGGAGACATTTTCATTTTGAATCATCTTGTAACTGAACATTTATGTGGGCATAAGGAGGTTTCCCCCTCGAAGAGGCTTATTATCTTAATTTCTCTCTTTTTCAAGGCGTTGAGTACTTATTTTGAGGTTTTTCTATGCTATATTGATATTTGGTTCCTAACATATGGTATCAGAGCTCAAGGTCTTGGGGTTTCGCTGCTACATCTGAGAGACCTTGGAATCTTCGCTATAACTTTGTTTCTACAACTTTTCAGAAGGAACGGCTTGGCGGGTATTTAGTATATGGATCAAGGTACGTTGGGTTACAATTTCATCCCCTGAGGCATTATACTTTCAGAGATAAAGCCTATGGAATATAGGGTTCTGGAATCATCCTGAACTGAGTCATTGTAAAATTTTCGCTATAACATTTTTTCTGTAACATTTCAGACCCTGAACTCCGGAGTCTATTCAAAAAAATTAGTAAGGTATTAGTGGTAAAACGCTCATCTTCTGGGTCATCTTACATTTGTAGATACACCATTTGGAAGATAGGGTATCTGACTAGTCCTATTGACTAGTCTCAAGAAGTTGTTCCAGGTAAAACAATCATAAATTCTTCCTAGTGTATCCAAATTGAGCGAGACCAATTTCATTGGATAGTGGATAGTCTATAGTATTTCTGGTACAAGTTTCATAATTTTATATCAATTATTTTGTGTGGGGCACACTATACAAGTGAGATCTACTGAAAAGGCCAAAAATAAGCAAGTTGTGGGGAATTTACCGTAAATTCCACTTGGAACATCCAATTTTGATCAGACCTATGGCATTGCAGAGAAGAAATATCAGAGAACTACAAAAAATAAAGTTTCATACCTATAAGGGCCAAAACTTTGGAGATACATT
>SNQJ01S0210782.1:4493-20943 GCA_010110895.2 Picea sitchensis
ATAGAAGTTGATTATGCATTTCAGATTGAAACTGGATGGGTCAAGACAGAAGAAAGTAATAATTCTTCAAGAAAATCATGTTGGAGTTACTTCACACACACCTAGGATTTATTTTTCCTAAGGTATTTCCTTGTTTATTATTCATAATTAGTCATTATCCAATATCCTATATTTTAGTGGAGAATATTCCACCTGGAGAATATTCTCTTTCAGTTGACACTTCAGTTTGAGTAGTTGAGTTGAGTTTAGATGTTGCATTGGTTTTGTCACCATACAACATTGGGATCATCACCATGATAATTAGACCTTTCCTTGGTATCATCACCAAACTGGTGCATTAGCCTTGATTCCCTGAGTTAACTCCTCACTACTCTTTGTTCATTTAGTTAACTGAAGACTAGTTGACTAGTTAACTCAACTAGGTGGCAGATCACTCCCGTAACTACCTGAGAGACTAGACTAGGTGGCAGTTCACTCCCGTAACTACCTGAGAGACTAGAATAGGTGGCAATTCACTCCCGTAACTACCTGAGAGACTAGACTAGGTGGCGGTTCACTCCCATAACTACTGGTGTGTGTCAATATCACTCTATACCACCACTATGGCACATTGGTTATCCTCCAATCGAACTCATTGATTTATACAGAGTATATCATGTGTAAACTATTCATTTTTCATAACGGTTAATGAGAATTCTTTCATTCTTTCTCTCTTTCTTATTTTTTCTCCAATTCTCTCTACAAATGTGTGTATTATTGTTTATCTAGATATATTATGTGTATTTTCAACACATTTACATGGTATCATATCCGACAGACTGCTAATAAAAACCTACACCAAAATGTTTTGTAGGTACAAAAGATTGAAGACAACGGAAAGATGGAATTCCAAAAAAAATTCATTCTTACACCTTACAACTATTTTGCATGGAAGGAGAAAATATCCATGCATCTTCAAACCAGAGGGTTGTACAGGTTAACCTTGAATACAGATACATAACCAACATCATCCATAGAAAAATCCAAGTGCTTAAATCGCATGGATGAGGCACTCGAAACAATTTGCAGTCTTATTTCTCCCGATCTCCTTTTTCATATATCTTCTTGTAAGACTCCCAATGAAGCCTGGGCCATTTTGGAAGGGCTCTTTGGAAAATAGGATGAGATGAGGGGACACATGCAGGAGGTGGATCTGCTGACATTGGATCCAAAAATATTCAACAATATCTGAGATTTATTTACAAAATTCAAGGATTTACTGTCGCAAATCAAAGCTTGTGGGGTTGACAAATCGAAGGAGGAGAAAAAAATGGTTCTCACCATTCTCTCCAAGCTTGGTCCTGACTTTTTTTTATTTGTATCCACATTCCATACTTTTATATTCACCTTTGGATCCACCTGGAAGATGCCTTCTCTTGAGGACTTTATCGAATCCCTGACACAAGAGAAAACCAAGCTCATCAACATGGGAAAAATCAAAGGCCCAAGGGTGCATTCACTCACTGTGCATGATGGTAGACACAAATATCAGAAATCTAAATATAAATGTAAATATAAATCTCATGCACATCCAAATAAGGAAGGGTACACAAAAACCTTCACCGATGACTCTGGATCCAAATGAGAAAAGGGAAGAAAAGGAGATAAATGCACGTATTGTCACAAATGATTCCATTCAGAATCTGCATGCATGCAAAAACAAATAGATATTATTTCTCAAATAATTCAGAAGAAAAACCTTGGAGATCGCATCCCCGAGGGTGTCAAGAAGAAGAAGCCAGAATATCCAAATTCCAGGAAAGGAAATTCTAGCCATGCCTTGATTTCCATCAACTCCTCTCCCTATGCTTGGATCGTTGATTCAAGAGAATCACATCACATGGATGACTCAAAAGTAGTATATTATTCTTTGGATTCATGCAAAGGTCCTCCTATTTTGATGGGGGACAACTCTTCGGTCGAAGTCACCGACAAAGGAAGGATTGAAATCACCAACGGAAGCTTCGAGAATGTGTTGCACATTCCCAATATTTCTGTCAACCTTCTCTCTATGTATCAGATGACGAATTCTAGCACCATAAAGAAATTCATATTCACACCAAATTCTGTGGACATCTACGACATGCAGACCAACTCCAGGGTTTCTACTGGCGAGGTAAATCATCATTCTAGATTGTATACATTTTCTGAATTCATTGAACCTGATTCTTCTTTACTTCTTACTCATGCTAATGAAAGTAGTAGGATATGGCATGAAAGGTTTGGAAATTTGAATTTCAGATACATGAAACAACTTATCAAGCAAATATTAGTTGATGGTCTACTAGACATCCATTTTTCCAAGGGAGTATGTGAGGGATGTGTTCTCGGAAAACACCCTCAAGAGAAATTGAACAAAGGACAGTCTCAGTTAGATTCCACACCTTTATATTTGATCCACAATGACCTTATGGTTCCTTTTCCGCATCCATCCATCAAAAAAGTGAGGTTTGTTCTCATTTTTGTTGATGATTTTTCATGTTTTACTTGGATCTACTTTCTCAGGAAAAAATCTGAGGTATTTCAACACCTCAAAGATTTCAAAGCCTTGGTTGAGACACAATCTGAAAAGAAGATAAAAGTCCTCTGCACTGATAATGGGGGAGAGTGTGTAAATCAAGAGATCCATAATATTTTCCATGAGGCAGGGATTTAGTTGTAGCACACAGTTCCCTATACTCCACAACAAAATGGAGTTTCTTAACTGAAAAACATATCTCTAAAGGAGATGGCATCTTGCATGTTGCATGCAAAGTCACTACCATAGAGACTATGGGCTGAAGGAATTAATTGTGCAACATACATCCAAAACAGATCTCCTCATAGATCTGTCAAGGATAAAAACCCCTACGAGGCTTGGAACATCCTCAAACCATAAGTGGCCCACTTTTGCATTTTTGGTTCATGTGCATGGGCCCGGATTCCCTCTAAAAAGAGGAATGCACTTGATCCACAGAGAATTGAGTGAATTTTTGTTGGATACCCTAATGGTGTGAAGGGATATCGGCTTATTGATTTTTCATTGGACCGGCTCATCATTGAGCATAGTGTCCAATTTGAGGAAAGTGTCTTGCATGTAACTCAACATCCGCATGCAGACACCTTCACTCTTCCACCTATCCAAGATGATGAGTGTTGGGCCCTTCATTTTTTGATAAGGAATTGCATAAGTTTTGACTGAGCACAAGTTGTGCAAGATTCAACAGAATGATAAAGAGAAACAAAAAGCAGTTGTGAAAGTTAGTGCAACACCATCTAAGAAAAAAATGATTGCAGCAGAACAAGGAAGTACACAAGTCGAAATAGAAGACACAACCCAACTGTATATAGGGCTGAACATAAGTGTAAAAGGGTTGTTGAAATTGTTTTTGTTGTTTTTGTTGTTCAGTTGATTACAAGTTGGTTCCGAGTTGATTGTGGGGAGTTGAGTCAAGTCGAGTCTTGAGTTTGTAATGAATTTGATCTATTAGTTTGAGAATTGGAGCTCTACAATATGAGTCCAGAGTCAAGAGTCTGCACAACGCACTACTGTGTAATTCTAAGTCTGTAATCAAAGAAATATTTTGAACATAATATGAAGAAGGACCTAAATTTTCAAATATGATGTGTCTCTTTGTGTTTTCCTTATGCATTATAGTTCTTATTTCTGGTTTATAAGTTCTACTCGATGGTTTTGTGTTTAAATGCTTGTTCTTAATGTAGGTAGGTTCGATTCTTTCACATATATGTGTTAGAACTGTTTATGTCTCTTGTGCAAGATCATGCATGAGTCATGAAGGCTCTATGGATCCTCTTAAGTATTTTCCCTACCCTTCCCTATCTATCTATCTCAGCAATGTTTTGGGTGAGACTTCTTCTCTTTGGAGGAGATGAAAATGCCAGTGCTCTAGACTACATGGTACCTTTTGTTGGTAACCTGAGAAGGACCCTCGTCTGATTAAACTTGCACCAACAAAATGGTTTCGTTGCTGGGACCTATGTTAAAAGGGAACCTGTAGGGAGAATGCTTATGTGGATCCATAGATCTAGTATTGATCAATGGTGGGAAAGAAACTATGATGCCTTCATATGGAAAGAAGTGGAACTGAGGAGAAAATTGGTGGAAAACACTTGCAAAGCAATCTTTTACTCAGAAAGATCGAGCGACTAGTACAAGATTTTATGGGTTAAATTCTCGGAAGAATTTTTCCACTAGATAAAGAGGCTCCAAGAATCTCTAGAGTTCCAAGGATGAGTCAAGAGGATATACGTGTGGGACACCGAAAATCTAGCAGCACCTCAGAGGCTAGATTGTCCAATCACGCGAGTAGTTGATTTCTGGGTCAGCACCACATTAGAGGGATATATCATCGAATTTGCAGCTGAGAACCACTAATCTTTCTCGCAAGCAGAGGTGGTTTTCAAGAAAGACGCAAGGGGAAGACTTTTGAGATAAATCCCCTAGTGGATTAAGGTTTTCTTGATGGAGGAGGGGATGTTGACTATGTCCCCAACTGAGATGGCAATGTAAACACCCTCGCTTGGGGTAGGGCAAGGCAGGGTGAGAGTCATGGCATGAGAGAGGGGAGGGGTTCTTTGAAAAATGGGGGGGAAAAAACAAGAAACTAACTCAAGATATGATCGAGCCTTGAGGAGAGATGCCATAGTTGAGAAGTGGTGGAACGGAAAGATCAAGAAAGCAGCAAGATAGTCCGATAAGTTGAGGAAAGAAGGCAGATAAGGAGAAGTAGAGGAGAGATAGAGGGAAGAGTTGTAGAAGATGAGAAGACAGGAATGGTTGGCCAGTCAAAGATTAAATGAGAGAGAAGGGCAGTGAGAAAGATGTCCCCAAGAGGTGGGACAAGAAGGAGAAGGTGCATCCGTAAGAGAGGAAGAAGCCAACATGAATCTTGAAGAAGAAAGAGAAAATTCATCCCCGATAACAGGAGCGATCAGGAATCTGGCCGAAGAGATCATCCCAGTGGAAACAAATGAGACCCCCCAGATCAAAGAAAATTGTGTAGAAGCCAGTGGCACCAGCCCCAAATCACCCATACCCCAAATGTCGTCTATAAAAGCAGTAAGTTTGATACTACATTCTCATGCTAGTTCTGTTCTAGTACAATTAATTAGTCAATCACAACCAAGAATTGCAAGTATAAGGAGGATATTGGGATCCCCTGGTAGATCGCAAGTAGGACCATTAGGGTTCATATTGATAGGAATAATGAGATGAGAAATGTCTGGCCATGCGAGAGGTTCGATTTCCCGATACCTATAATTTTGGGGTAAGGGAGATGAAGACGTTGAGCAACACTGGTGCTTGTGTGAAGCAATCTGGAGATCCAGAGGGACTCCAGATGAAAATAAGATGGTCGATTTCTAGACTTCCTTGATAGGTCACGCTCTCAAGTGGTACATGAATATCATTGAGCTGAGAGTTCCAAGAACGCAAGGTCAAGCATTCACACTTGGCCAGGTATGTACAAGGTTCATAGAAGAGTTCAAACTACCCCAGTCAGAACAACAGGCTCTATCTGATTTGCGTGAGATCCATCAACGGGAGGGTGAATCAGCTTGGGAATACAACCAAAATTTTAAATATTCCATAGGGAGGTTGGCACATCCAATCCATGAATAACATCAAATGGAGTGGTACATTCAGGTGTTTATTCCTATGAATCGGATTAACACAACAACGGATAACCACGTTAACAGACACCTTGGAACAATCAATGAAGATTGAATCCATGGCAAGATACCTTGGGATCCTAAGAATGACTAGACCCCCAGTAGATGAGAATCTGGCACAACTACACGGGCAGATATCGACACTTACAGAAAACATTCAAGAGCTCATGGTACCCAGACCAAGAAGACCACAGGTTTTGTGCATCGAATTTTATATGAAAGTTCATCTGGTAAATGAATGTCCACGAATAAGAGGAATGGGACCTCCTCAGAATCTAATGGTACCCCACCAGGACCGGTGAGAGGAGTTGTGCAAGTGTCAATGAACTTACCATTCCATAACCCCACCCCATATCATGCTTTCCTAGGAGGCCAAGTAGTACCAACAACTGAGTATTGTGAAATTTGTTGAATCCATGGGCATGGGACAAGATAGTGCCCCATTATGAAAAAATACTCGAAAGTACCAAATACCATACACTGTGAGTTATGTGCATCTACCACACACACTACCAATAAATGTAGAGCATTTGTTTCACTTGTAGACAAGTTAGACTGAACAACATTCAGGGTGAATGAAAACCCTCAGGGACCAAGAAGAGGTCGAGGAGGTGGAGCCGGAGGAGACTTTTGAGGAGGAAGAACTGGGGGAAGAGGGCCAAGTAGATGTTATAACTGTGATGGGAAAGATCACATGGCTAGAGACTGTCCTCATCAAAGGCAACCTTGGTTCTCTCATTATAGAACCAATGTGCACGTAACTGAAGACTGTGTAGAATTAATTACAAAATGGGAGGATAGAGTATGACAAAGAGGAACTAACCTCATCAGTTTAGAAATCAAGATGGTTATTAAGGGACAATTTCCCAACCTTAATATTGTTACTTGAGGAGGAGCGAAGACAGGAGTTGATGTTGATACTCTACCTCATATCCAAAAAGAAGCAACATAAAGAAGACATGTATGACCCTGTAAAACAAAAGCTATTCTTTAAATATGCCATAGAAAGATTTCAGAATATTCCTAGCTCAGAGATGCAAGAGAAACCCCCACAACCTATTGTTTATCCTAAGATGGCGTAAGTTCCTGCTTCATCCCCTGCACCCAGAAACCCTATATCCATGCCAAGACAACCTGAGCAACCTCAAAATGTAGTTGACCTTTGGTTTCAATTATTCTCTAACATTACAAGGAATGATCAACTAACAGAAAAGTTTCTCAATGTGTTATACCTATTTTTAGGGAATGAAGAACCCCTAGAGTCAAGAATAAGGGATATTCTTCCTAAGAAGAGTACTCGGAGAGTGCAATGAAGAAAATTACGAACTGAAAAATAATTGAGACTAGTAGCCCAGTTAGATGAATTTGATATTAAGGACGTCATGTTGGATCTAGGATCTGATGTGAACATTCTACCTAAGAAGACCTCATAAGTCTTAGGAAAACCAAGGCTGACATATTCCCCAATTTAGTTAAGAATGGAAAACTAATATTGTATCTTCCCCATAGGAAGACTGGAGAATGTGGAAATAGATGTTGCAGGAGTAAAGATAGTGGTTTACTTTGAGTTCATTGAGATCATGGGAGATAAGTACCCCTACCCTGAACTACTTGGAATTGATTGGGCCTATGAAAATCATGCAGTAATTGACTTAAAGAAAGACACCATGACCTTTGAGGCTGAGGGAATCAAGGTAGTTCAACCTTTATATCCATATGTAGGACCCAGGTATATAGAACCAACAGACAATAATATGGAGGGAGAATACTTGGACCAGTTGTACACTGTAACATCAGGAACAAGAAACGATTATATAAATCCTACTGTTGATAGATCAATAAGTTGAAGAATCACACATGCAACAGATGAAGACTAAGAATTGGCTTTTGACAGTTGGAAACAAGGTTCACATGAACGATTCTCAAGAAGATGCACAACTGTCAGAGTGACCAGATGGGTTGGGACTGAAGTTAGAGAACACCCAGTATATTATGGCACCTCAGATATAGAGAGTTTTCTTCACAACATGGAAGAAAATGTAGTATAATATCAAATAATATCGGTACTAGATGTATCTTTTCAGAACGCCCCTGCCAGATGGTGGGCTAATCATAGATTTGTACACATAACTTGGGATGAGGTGAATCAAGATATCAATTACAGGTTCCAGAATAAGGAGCAGCTGGAATCAAATACGTAGATAGATATCCAAGTTGCACAACTATTCAGCAGAGAATCAGATCCTAGAACACATATTGAATGGTGCATGACATAGTGGCAAGCAGCGGGGATACCCCCTCACTTCTGGGTCTAGGTATTTCCCCACTCCCTAGGTCCAATCCAAAAAAATTTGTTTATACATGAGGAAACCAAAAGACAAACCAACGACTGGAAAACACTAGAAGCTTAATTTTGCAAGGACTTCTCATTTACAAGTAAGTACCCTAAGCTTGAAGTAGTCCTGCAAAATATTAAATAATTTCTCTTTACGTATAATGGTAATAAGAAATTGAACTTAGTGGTATGTGCCAAAGATAACCAATAAATTAATACTAATCTCCACTTGCCTTCAACTAAGAAACCTATATAATTCTATCAGAATAGCAGAGATTCATAAATCCTAGATGACTTAGGGGAATTGAGGAACCCAACCATCAATGAGATAGAGGGGTGTAGAGAAATTCAAAACATCATACCCAGTTAGACTGATAGTTCCTACAATAACCCATTAAAATTGCACAAAATCAATATAGGGACCACAAATCAACCCAATATAGCTATGGTGGGAGACTAATGGGACGCACAAACCAGTCAAGAAATATAGAGTTTGTTGCAGGAATATGAGGATTTGTTCCCGAAGACTTTTTCAAAGTTAAAGGGAATCAAAGGAGTTATGGGATAAATGAAGATTGAATTGAAACCAGGATCCAAGCCTATCAGACATAGACCATACCATATTAACCCTAGAGTAAAAGATAAGGTTACAAAGGAGATAGACAAGATGTTGGAAGCATGTCTCATTTTTGTAGTAGATGAAGCAGAGTGGGTTAGCCCAATAGTTATTCAAAGAGAGAAAGGCACATAGGATATTAGAGTCTATGTAGACTAAATAAGTCTCAACTCTGCCTGTGTGCATGACCCTTTCTCAACTCCCTTTACAGACGAGGTGCTAGAACAGGTTGTGGGGAAGGAAGCATACTCATTCACAGACGAATTTTTAGGATACCACCAAGTCAGGATCGTTGAAGAGAACAAAATAAAAACCAATTTCATAATAGAATGGGGATCCTTTTCATACAATGTGATGCCATTTGGATTAAAGAACGCCCATATAGTTTTTTCAAGAATTGTGATAGCAACGTTTAGAGATTTCACTCACAAATTTATAGAAGTCTATATGGATGATTGGACAATACATAGCCTGCTCAAGGAACATGTAGCATTGTTGCAGCTAATGTTTGATAGATGCAGAGAGTTGTAGATCTCATTGAATCTCAGAAAGTGTATCTTATGTGTACCACATGGGAATTTTTTGGGCCACATAGTCTGCCAAGAAGGAGTATTTGTAGACCTAGAAAAAGTTGTGGTCATTGTGAATATGCCACAACCTATGAGTGATAAACAATTGCGCTCCACATTGGGACACATAGGTTACTATCGTAGGTTCATTCAAAGATATGCCAACATTACTGCACCTCTGGAAAACCTACTGAAAAAGGATGAATTGTTTCAATAGATTCCAGAATGTGACAAAGCATTTGAGACACTCAAGGAGAAACTAATCACAACATCGATTTTGATATTCCTAAACTGGGAGAATGAATTTCATGTCCATATAGATGCTTCAGGAATTGACTTAGGATCCATTTTAATGCAACTTGGAGATGGAGCTATGGATCACCCTATCTATTTTGCGATTCAGAAGTTGTCGCAAGTAGAGAGAAACTACAGAATGACAGAAAGGGAGGGCTTAGACATGATTTATGATTTTCAAAAATGCATACATTATTTGTTAGGTTCTCATTTCAAATTCTTTACTGATCACTTTGCATTAAAGTATCTAGTTAACAAACTAGTGTTAGAAGGAATAATTTGTAGATGGATGATGTTATTTAAAGAATTTTTCTTTGAAGTTATCATCAAACCAAGAAGATACAACGTTGGACCTAATCACCTGTCGAGGTTAGAGTCAGGGGAAAGTGGCAGAGCAGTAGATGATAAACTCCTAGATGCAGACTTGTTCAGGATTGAGGCCATACCAGAGTACCTGGAGGACATAGCAGTATTCCTAAGTATAGGGGCTTATACAGGGGCTTGTATAGCGGCTTGTCCAGAAACATATTCCACAACCTAGAAACGCCACATGGTTGTTAGAGAAGAAGATTACTAGTTGATTTCCATACAGTTGTATAAACTAGGACTAGACAACATCCTCAAACAATGTGTCCTAGATTATGAAAGACATGATATACTCTGGGAATGCCATGGTGGAGTTGCAGGAGGATACGTAGGAGGAAAGGCCACTGCACAGAAACTTCTCCAGGTAGGACTTTGGTGGGAAACACTCTTCAAGGATGAAAAGTATACACTAGGTCGTGTGATGTTTGTCAATGAGTGGGTAAGCCTTCACACCGAGATGAATTACCACTACAACTAGTTATATCTCTAAAATCATTTGAGAAATGGGCAGTTGAATTCATTGGACCAATCAACCCTATCGCCAAGCATTCAAAATATAGGTACATCATTACCGCAACTAACTACCTTACCCGTTGGGTAGAAGTTGTAGCTGTATAGGACTGTTCGACAAATACTTTTTCCAGGTTTATTTCAAGAATATCAACACTCGGTTCAGATGTCCCAAGAGCCTAACCAACGATTAGGGAGCTCATTTTATTAGAAGCACTATAGAAACACTTACAACAAAATTCTTGATTCAACATCACAAGAGCAGTCCCTACCACCGACAGGCCAATGGAACAATTGAAGCCTTCAACAAAATTTTGGAAAGGGGGTTGACAAAGGTCTGTTGCACAAATCAAGAGGACTGGGATGAAAAATTTCTAGCCATACTATGGGCATACAGGACAACCACAAAGAAAATCCATAGGTACACATCGTTCCAGCTAGTTTATGGGAGAGAGGCAGTGGTGCCTGCAAAATTCATCACTCCAAGTCTGTATATTGCACAAGTCACATGTATGTCATAAGAGGAATCCATTACGCAGGGAATTATGGAGTTACAAGAACTTGAGGAGACTAGATTTCTAGAAGAATTCCATCAGTCGGTTGAAAACGCAAGACACAAATCTTGGCATGACAGGCACATTAAGACTAAGGTATTTACGCAAGGAGACAAGGTCCTACACTATGATAGTCGGTACTGGAAGCATCATGGCAAGTTGTGAATGCACTAGTTGGGACCATTCATAATTGCAGAGATCTGACCCTGAGGAGCAGTTAGACTTGCGCAAATGGATGGTGTGTTGTGACTAGGATGGGTGAATGACGCTTGCCTGAAGCCCTACCTGTCTCAAAACTAAGAAAGAGGGATTATAGCTCTAGTCCAAAGGAGCTTTTACATTAGTTAGATTTGAGTTTTCTGAAATTTTTGTAAATTCAGTTAATAAAGTCGATGTGTGCAGTGTTTCACCATGACACATAGTTCATTTTCTGCTTAAGTGTTGTTTGATACAAAATTAATGACTCAGCAGTGCAGGATCCAAAGAATAAGAGAATCCATTAATGACAGTCATTAATATGACAAGGAAAACCTTTGTGGTCGGAGGGAGCATGAATCTGAATATGATCTGAGTCCATGTGCCACACAAACACAGTCTAGTCATAGCCTTTATTGTCATTCAGTACCACGTCTGAGGTCAATTAATCCATAAATCCACGTTATGCAAATATTCCATTGGAGTTCGTGTTGGGATACCCACCCATCAAACGGAAAGGTATGAAATCGGACACGTCCCTATCCAACTCACGTAAATAAGTAAATGCTAGAATCACCCAATAGGATTTACCCTGCTAAAACATCCTATTGAACAAATCAGATCTAGTTGAATCCATATGGCCATGATGAACAACATTTATTGCTAAAATTTCCCATTAATCCAAGTATAAGGCCCTGAGAACTCGCCCAAGAATGCATCGTTTTCAAAAGAACATAGCTATTTCTGAATTCAGTAGAGTGAACCAGTCTACACAAGTGTGAAAGTCCTTAGCTTGTTGCAGAAGTTGGAATGCCAAGAGCCACATTAAGCCAAAGTGCCATGTATAAAGAAGCGGTACCAGACGATACCTACGACCCACGAGTCGAGATCGTAAGTGATCTCAAAGGGAAGGTGGAGCATGTCAAGCTCCTCGATCTTGACCTAACAGATTCAACCCTATTTCCTCATATGAACATAGATGTATTTTGGGAGATGGCTCCAGATGGATTAGGAGGCATGCAATTTGTGCCAAAATCAGACTTCATCAATTTATTCAATTTTACCATCATGAACCTAAGATACCTACCAGTCTTCGGTACCATTGGTGAGGTTGCACAGTGCACGGAATTTTTGATAAGTAGGGTGCATGACATAAGTTTATGGTTGGATAATTTGTATCCAATACATGCTAAAGACATCCAACAACTTACTGGACTATACTTCCAAGGAGAGGATGTTTCAAAAGGATTCGAGGGTCCTGGTAAGCACGGAAAAAAGAAAGGTGGGCTTAGCATGTATGGGAAATTCAACTCAAAGAGGGGGGGAAGCACAAGAGTAATTGACCCCATACTACCTGAGACATTTCAGAATGGCTGTTACATCATAGCAAGCAAGGTTATGAGATCACACTACAAGGGAGAATGCACACTATATGAATTATCAGTAGATGAATTTTGCGCCAATGGAGCTGTGTTCAATTGGTGTAGTTACCTGCTAGAAGAACTCCTAGTGGCATGCGAGGAAGTACAATAGAAGGGAGGAACCTTTACTTATGGATATCTATTGATGGCATTCACAATGTTCAAATGGAGGCCACCTATTGGAAGATAGTCGACAATACTAGACAAGGGGTGCATGACGAAGATGTTCAAGCCATGGAAGTCTATGCCATATTCAGAGAATACAGCCTTCAACACTGCAACATTTTCTAAGTGGTACAATCGTTTTATAGATGCAAAACAGAGGCTACGTATCCTGCAAGAGCTCCTCAACTGCAATACGTGAAATATTTCCTTCCACATGAACTGACACCATACATTTGTCTTGCCGAAACATGCTAGTAGGGAATGTTTCCACACAAGGATGCTACCATTCTATTTGGATGAGGAGGCCTTTGACAAGGAAGTCATGTCATGGGTAGGATTCAAACGTAGGTAGCGCAAGTTGGGAATGCATTATATCCAACCCGCGGAGCTACTCAAGAAGACATACAAATAAGCAGGAGCTGGACCAAGCTCAAGTCCAGAGTCACAGAAGCCAGATGCTCCAACACAATCATACTCTGAGGAGGAAGAAGAGATGTAGCAATTGGAATGGAAGAAAATACCATCCCTCCGTCAGCTACTAGTCGATGTTAGGTTTTCAGGTGAGGATGTTAACCAGATCCTGGGCGTTGTGTTCAGGACCGAACTAGAGGTGAAGAGGCCCATAATGGGGGTCTTGTTGAAAAAACCTATGAACTCATAACCCCTTACATCATCCACATCTAGAACTATCATCCACACCATGCTCCCCACACCTGCTCAGTGGTCAAATACAACACTATCATCCACATACACGATGACCCTGAGCCTGAAACATTTCCATCCACATTCATCACTGATCACCCTCCATCACCACCACCACCCCAATCACCAAACCCCATCACAACCAGTCCACCCTAGACCACAAACCCAAAGCATATGAAGCTCCATCAACTAGATATAGTGGAGTGAGGAATCCTAGAAATAACCTAAGAGTCACCCAAGCCAAGATCAAAAGTTTCTAGTCCATACCCCAAAGCACCAGATCAAAGCATGAAGTTGAATGGTATGAATCTAGACATCCAAGAACAACAGCCTGAGCCTTCAGTGCAATGCAAAGACACCCAAACTCAAGAGGAGTTGCACGGCCAAATAAAACAACAAATCCTCTCACCGGCCAATGGTGAGGATGTACAAGAAACCACAATGTAGGAAGTAGAAGTAACAAAAGAGTAGGATATACCAGAGCTTCAGAGGGAACCAACATCAACACCTAGGTAGATCACAACATCCACGTGTGAACAAATGGAGAGGGTTCTCCAAGACCCTCATAAATGCGCAGAATGGATGCAACTTTGCATAGCCAGAACATAGGTTCTGATTGTTTTGCCTGCAATGCTAAGGTCAAGGATCACACCAAGATCGCCAATAGAGGAGGAGGTAGAGACCCACCCTGAGCATTCAATGACCAGTGGAATTCCACTACATATGAGAGCACCCAGAGACACAAATCCTTCATATGCTGATCTCATATAGTGGCCAGCAACATAATTATATGGACTGATTAGAGCATCAACTGATCAATTAGAGCAAAGGATCCAGGAGGCCGA
The DNA here is from genome assembly GCA_010110895.2 of Picea sitchensis. Lineage (NCBI taxonomy): Eukaryota > Viridiplantae > Streptophyta > Pinopsida > Pinales > Pinaceae > Picea > Picea sitchensis. The sequence goes on from SNQJ01S0210782.1 coordinate 18,775, forward strand.
GAGATCTTCCAAGGTTGCAAGGAAGGAAGAGTTTTTCATGAAAACATGTAGGATGTAGGAAGTGCATGAAAAAATCCAGGTTCAACACAAATTGGAAAGAGTGCAGGAAAGACTTGTCGAAGTGTGGCCGAAGATTCAGAAGGTTGTGCCTGAACTACCTGAAGTCAATGATGCAGGCAAGCCAAAACACCAAATTGAGTTTCTACAAGGAGAATGGAAACAAATCGAAACCCAAGATGAGTAGCTGAAAGCACAGTTACAACAGGCCCAACACGAAGTAGAGAAGTAGCCTTAGAAGTTGCAAGAGCAGATGGAGAAGATAGTACTGCAAGGAAAAAGTGCCCGAGAAGCACTAGAGAAGCACACAACGGAATGCAAAAAGATTTTCATGGAATTCAATGACTAGATGGGAATCATCGCTCTAGGCAACCAAGTCTTTGAGGAGGTGTGCACAAAGATTCAGTCGTTGAATGAAGAATTTTTGGCCACAATGGATCCTATGGAGCAATAGCAGAAGTTCAACCAAATTCAACAGGCAAACAACAAGCTGAATGCCCCTCTTTGAGGTACAATCCATAGCAAAGAAAGAGATGCGCAATTTTTGACCTATCATTCAGGACATGTACATAAAAATGAATCAAGTTGATGCAACAACAGAATCCGAGTGGAACTTGTTGGTCATTTCCAAGCCAAAGGTGTATAGCAAGGAGACAACACAACAGTTCATTGCAGAGGCATCACTCGCCAGGAAATGGCAGGATAAAGTGGGAAACTTTCAAGGAGTGAAACAATGAGCCTTAGAGTTGGTACCAGATTTGGTCCCTTTGTTTGAAGAGGTAAAATAAGAGAAAGAAAAAATAGAACATCCCAAGGAAGAAGAAAAGGAGGATAAGGGAAAACAATAGATGCTCCTGAAATATGTGAAAGAACCAAGCACTTGACTGGAGGGCGAGTCAAGGATTGTGGTCAGAGCCTATTGGGCCCTTCATTTTTGGATAGGGAATTGTGCAAGTTTTGACTGAGCTAAAGTTGTGAAACATTCAACAAAGGATGGACAACAGAATGATAAAGAGCAACATAAAGCAGTTGTGAAAGTCAGCGCAACGCTAGATAAGAAAAAAACAGTTGCAACAGAGAAAGGAAGAACGCAAGATGAAATAGAAGACACAACCTACATATATATAGGTCTGAACATAAGTGTAAAAGAGTTTTTGACATTGTTGTTGTTGTTGTTGGTCAGTTGATTACGAGTTGGTTCCGAGTTGATTGTGGGAAGTTGAGTCAAGTCGATTCTTGAGTCTGTAATGAATTTGATCTATGAGTTTCAGAATTGGAACTCTGCGATATGAGTCCAGAGTCAAGAGTCTGCACAATGCACTACTGTGTAATTCTGAGTTTGTAATCAAAGAAATATTTTGAAGATAATATGAAGAAGGACCTAAATTTTCAAATATGATGTGTCTCTGTGTGTTTTCCTATTACAATTATTCTTTCTGGGTTATAAGTTCTACTCGATGGTTCTGTGTTTAAATTCTTGTTCTTAACATAATTAGGTTCGATTCATGCACATATATGTTTCATATCTATTTATGTCTCTTGCACAAGATCAAGGATGAGTCTTGAAGGCTCTATGGATCCTCTTAAGTATTTTCCCTACCCTTCCCTATCTATCTGTCTCAGTAATGCTTAGAGTGAGACTTCTTCTCTCTAGAGGAGATACAAATGACAACACTCTAGAATACATGGTACCTTTTGTTCGTAACCTGAGAAGGACCCTGGTATGATTAAATTTGCACCAACAATGAGCATGCACATGTAAACTCTTCTTCAGATGAGATTTCTAATTCATAGGACTCAGATGATTTAGATTCAGAGTCAGTATAGTTGGATGCATAGTCAGAGCATCCATATGTAGTTGCAAAGCCAGAGAAGATGCCCAAGTGGGCATAGACTACTCTTCAGGATGTAGGGGATCTTGTTGGTGATCTAGCTGATAGTAGGAGGACTCGATCTGATTTCTAGGAGCCTCCTGTTGCACTCACTACCACTAAACCATATCCCTCCAAGAAACTTTTCTTGGTTCCATTTTTAGATCCACAATCTTATGGAGAGACTACTGGAAATCCCTTTTGGGAATCCACCATGCAGGAGTAGTACAATTCCCTCCTC
>SNQJ01S0210784.1:4989-15962 GCA_010110895.2 Picea sitchensis
ATTCAAAAGATTAGAATTCTCGTACCCCTCTCAGAACTAGTTAAAAATGAAGATTTCAAAAGGTCCCTCTCCAAACTGCTACCATCTGAGTCCCCCCAGCCTTCCACAGACTCAGTAAATATTCAAGATGAAAATCCAGCAGTCGTCCTAGGTCCCATGGTAGAAGACAAAGATGATTCATCCCCTCCCTTCTACACATCCCTGAACATACATGATAAGGTGTTGCATAATTTCCTCATGGATTCAAGAGCTTCCCACAACCTTATGCCCAAAATAGTCATGGAAGAATTGGGACTGGAAGTGATAAAGGCTTATCACGATTTGTACTCTTTTGATTCAAGGAGGGTGCAATGCCTCGGAGTCATCAAAGACTTGGTCGTCTCTTTATTTCGGCTGCCAATGAAGAGTGTGGTCATGGACATTGTAGTAGTTGATGTTCCCCCCAAGTTCGGCATGTTGTTGTCAAGATCTTGGATTAAAAAAATTGGAGGAACATTACAGATGGATCTCACATATGCCACCATTCCAATATTTGGAGGGTAACACAGGAGGTTGTACAGAGAAGCTCAGTGGGCCTACATTGTTAGTGATGAAGCAGACCCCACCAATCATCCTATCTTTGCACTTCACACTAATTTTGGGTCTAGTTTATTTCAGCTCACTGATACTCCTGAAGCCCCTTTTCAAATCAGAAAGCAACCCATATTTAATCATGAGATACCTCCTCCAACCACCTCTGTTTGGAAGATGTTCTTTGACGGATATTCTTCTAGCGAAGGCCCTGGCGCTGGAGTGGTTTTTGTGTCACCTTGTTAGGAAACCATATCCCTGTCATACAAGCTAGAATTTAAAGCTACCAATAATGTGGCAGAATATGAAGCTCTTATTCTAGGTTTAAGGGCTGCAAAAGAAATGGGAATTGAGGAGGTAGCAGTGTTTGGAGATGTTGAGTTGATAATCCAGCAAGTCAGAAATGCTTATCGAGCTAAGCATCCTTGGATCAGGGGTTACAGAAATGAGGTGTGGGACCTGATTGATAATTTCTTCTCAACTTTCAACATTTATTTTATTCCAAGAGAGGAAAATACTTTGGCTGATTCCTTAGTTGTCTCAGCTAGTCTGTTCAGGATCCCTCTACCGAATAAGATCAAATATGATGTTGAGATAATACATAGGCCATCTGTCCTAGACAATATCAAGCATTGGAAGGTATTCGAAGATTATATTGAAATCAAAAAATTTCTTCAGTCTGTCGATGAATTTTCTGCATTTCACATTGATCAAAATCTTGATCTTGAAAGTCACCCTCACCCTGAGATATTTTTAAATAAAATTGTTAATCACGATATTATTCATTTTCCTAGCAATCACATTCCGAAGGGACTAGTCCCTTTAGAAAGACTGGTCGATGGAAATGATGTGGCAGTAAAGGGTAGGTTTTCAAATGGAGATGTTGATACAGTGGAGTGCAACATCGACACACAGAAGGAGCCTAAGTTTGTCAAGTTGTCAAGCACTTTGACTAAAGAACAGAGGGCCAAATATACCGAGTTATTAAGAGAATTTACTGATGTGTTTGCATGGACCTATGAAGACCTCAAGACATATGACACATCTGTCATTGAACACAAGATCCCACTGAAGGAAGAGGCTAAGCCATTTAGGTAGAAACTAAGACAGATAAATCCCATGTTGTTGCCTGTCATGGAGAGAGAAGTAAAGAAGTTGTTAGATGCCCAAATCATTGTCCCCTTGAGATATTCTGAATGGGTAGCCAATTTGGTCCTGGTGAGGAAGAAAAGTGGAGAAATCAGGCTTTGTGTTGATTTCAGGAACCTGAACAGGAGCTCAAAGAAAGACAACTATCCCTTGCCCAACATGGAACACATATTGCAGAGGGTAACTGGTGCATCTAGGATATCCATGATTGATGGTTTTTCTAGCTATAATCAGATATCAGTCATGCCTAAGGACAGAGAAAAAACAGCCTTCACCACTCCTTAGGGCACATTCATGTATGCCAAAATGCCTTTTGGATTAATGAATGCAGGAGAAACATTTCAGCGAGCCATGGACATAGCCTTTATAAGGGAGAAAGATCAGTTTGTGGTGATCTATCTGGATGACATCACAGTCTTCTCCAGGTCTAATAAAGAGCACCACTGTCACTTGAGGAAAGTTTTCTTGAAATGCCGGAGGTTTGGACTTTCCTTAAATCCCAAGAAATCTTTGTTTCCTATGAAGGAGGGTAAGTTGTTAGGCCATATAGTGTCATCAGAGGGAGTGAGAATTGATCCCAGGAGGGTAGAGGCAATTCAAACCATATCACTTCCCAGGTCTAGAAAGGAAGTTCAAGCTTTTTTAGGGAAGATTAACTTTCTGAGGAGGTTCGTCTCAAATTTTACTGAGTTGGTGAAACACATCATAGCCATGCTTAGAAAGGGAAATGAAGTAAAATGGACTGTTGAACCCAGGGAATCTTTTGTCCAAATAAAAAAGGCATTGACTGAGGCACCCGTGCTAATCAGTCCTGATTGTTCCAAGAATTTCCTAGTTTTTTCTTTTGCTTCTTTTGATACAGTAGCAACGATCTTATTACAGAAAAATGAGGAAGGGTGAGAGAAACCCATTTCCTTCTTCAGTAAGACATTAAGAGATGCAGAAATTAGGTATGAGATCATGGAGAAGAAGGCCTATGCCTTGGTGAAATCTCTCAAATATTTCAGAGTCTATGTCTTGCACTCAAGACTGATTGCATACGTTCCTTCAACCTCTGTGAAAGACATCCTTATACAGCCTGACATAGATGGGAGAAGAGGTAAATGGATTGCCAAGATCCTTGAGTTTGACCTGGAGATAAAGCCCACCAAGTTGGTTAAAGGGTAGGGTTTAGCCAAGTTGTTGGTTGAATCCAATTGCAAGGCCTTAGGGTTTAGCTTCATCAATGCTTGCTCAAGAAATCAACAAGCTGAGTCATCCAACAAAAGCTCTCATGGTGGCTTATCACTAGCAGAATGCACTTGGTATAGAGACATTTTATACTTTCTGCAAGAATTGAAGCCTCCTGATGGAATGGAAAAAATCAAGGCAAGATATTTAAATATCAAGGCAGTTAGATATTGCCTTATTGAATAAGTTTTGTACTGGAGAGACCCTCTAGGGGTGTTTCTGAGGTGTCTGAACCCACAGGAAGCCCAAAAATTTATGTTTGATTTCCATAGCGGTCTTTGTGGAGGGCATCATTTTTGGAAGACCACAACTCGCAAAATTCTTAGTGATGGGTACTACTAGCCCACCTTATTCACTGATGTCTACAGAGAAGTCAGAGCTTGCATCAAATGCCAAAGGTTCTCAGGAAAGCAGCAGCTCAAATCTCTGCCACTAAAGCCTGTAGTAGCTTCAACACCCTTTCAATAGTGGGGGTTAGACTTCATTGGAGAAATTCATCCTCCTTCAAGTGGCCATCATAGATGGATCCTGACTGCAACAGACTATTTCACCAAGTGGATAGAATATTCCCCCACCAGGAGTGCTTCACAAAAGGTAATTATCAGATTCCTGGAGGATATCATAGCTAGATTTGGCTGTCCCAATAGAATTGTCACTGATAATGTTGCTTCTTTCAAGTCTGAGCCTTTGGTTAAGTTCTGTGAGCAGTTTGAGATTTCACTAATTCACTCCACTCCCTATTATCCTCAAGGAAATGGACTAGCAGAATCTTCCAATAAAAGTCTAATCAAACTCATTAAAATATTATTGGAAGACAATAAGAGGGCCTGAGATTCAAAGCTCAAATTCTCTCTATGGGCCGATCAAGTGACAACAAAGAAGTCCCTGGGCACCTCACCTTTTCAACTTGTTTATGGGACAGAGGTTGTGTTTCCCACTCAGCTCACTTTACTTGTAGCGAAATTCTTTCAAGATCATGAAGGACTGCTAGACCATATGGTCAGAAGAATTCACCAAGTGGTGGAAGTACAACAGATCAGGGAGCAGGTAATGGACATAGGTCATAATCATCAGCAGAAGATCAAGCAGGTCTTTGACAGGAAGGTCAGGAGGGAGGAATTCGAGCTAGGATATTTGGTGCTTAAATGGGATACACCCAGGCAAGATAGGGGAAAACACAGCAAGTTTGATGCCCTCTGGATCGGGCCCTTCAAAATATCTGAAGTATTCTTAAATAACATGTATAGGTTGCAGTATTTGGAGGGTGAAGAAGTTTTTAACGGCCCTGTAAATGGGAATTTCCTGAAGAAATGTTTTGTTTGAGCCTTAGACGACACCTCTATTTTTGGAAATATTGTTTTTCTGTTTATTCTCAGCTTAATAAATGACTTCATAGCCCAACAGAAGGAAACTGGAACTACAGAAGGAGTTCTTAGAGCATCGCAGGGATGACTCTATCCCCCATGGAGCCTAAGCCTTACATTGAATAAGAAAATTTCATATGTAGATACATAGCTAGGAAAACCAGTGCCTCATTAAAACATTACAGTCGGGAGCTCTGCTCTACCATCCATCCTGACACAAATACAAAAACTAAGTATATATACTCAGAGAAAATCGCCACCTTGGCAGCAGGAAGGTAGCTGAGACATTAAAGTCCAAATTAGCGTGTGCAGGCTCCTCTAGTCAGACGAGGACATTAGATCGGCATGGCTTCTTTAGGAAAACCTACACACAGGACGATCTTGGGCAGAATGCCTGCCAGAACCTCCATGTCTTACATTTAGGGAGTGAGGCGAGGTTTCAACCACCTCCTCCTACCTTTATTTACCTCTAGCAGGGATTAGGATTGAGGTCGGGTTGAATTGGCACCTGGAGAACGCGGCGATGCCTCCTGCAGCTAAACCCGATGCTTTGGCCCTTTGCGCAGCTCTTTCTATCACCCCAAGTGACCACGGGCCGTGACCCTGTGCCTATCTTCAAAGGCGCTTTTCGCATTTCGTGTTTCGGAGTTTCCCAATGCAATGGATGAGAGACCCCGTGTATTTTGAAGTCCCGGTAGCCTAAATGCCGAAACGACTAATCATTTCGCGTTTCAGAGTTTCCCAATGCAATGGATGAGAGACCCCGTGTCTTTTGAAGTCTCGGTAGCTGAAATGCTGAAACGGCTAATCATTTCATGTTTTAGAGTTTCCCAATGCAATGGATGAGAGACCTCGTGTATTTTGAAGTCCCGGTAGCCAAAATGTCGAAACGGCTAATCATTTCGCGTTTCAGAGTTTCCCAATGTAATAGATGAGAGACCCCATGTCTTTTGAAGTCCTGGTAACCGAAATGCTGAAACGGATAATCATTTCGCGTTTTAGAGTTTCCCAATGCAATGGATGAGAGACCCTGTGTCTTTTGAAGTCCCGGTAGCCGAAATACCGAAACGAATAATCATTTCACGTTTCGGAGTTTCCTAATGAAATGGATGAGAGACCCCGTGTCTTTTGAAGTCTCGGTAGCTGAAATGCCGAAACAGCTAATCATTTCATGTTTCAGAGTTTCCCAATGCAATGGATGAGAGACTCTGTGTCTTTTGAAGTCCCAGTACCTGAAATGTCGACCGAGCATGATCAGGTGCCATGTGTCCCGACTGGATCGGACGACCACGATCATTTCATGACTTTGTTCATAAGAGATGAGCCCATGCACTAAACCCCGTGCAACTCCGTGACTCAATCTTACCTGATGACCATCGATCTGCTACATCTATGGATCATCGTCGTTGAAAACAAAATGCCCGCTTGCTTGATTTTAAGCCCGAAATGGAATTATTCTGTGTGTTGCGCTTGGCGCTCATGATTGTGGCCTTTGAATAAAACACATTTGATGGGTTTTTAAACCCCATTTCTACGCATTTACACCAAGGGCTTGAAATCGGAGAGAAACACCCCCTTGCAAGAATTGGCACTAACACATGGTATTGGAGCTTAGGATATGAAGAGAAGGGGATCATATTGAGACATGTTTTTTGGCTACAACCTTGGAGGAGTTTTTTTCTTGTTCTTGTTCTTGTTTCAGGAAGGTCACCGTGGTGAACACATTGAATCTTGAGGATAAGTTGGAAGGGGAAACCAAATTTTGGGGATGGAAAGAAAAGCTTCTCCTTCTATTGGAAGAGAATGATATCAAGAAGTATGTTGAAAGTGTGATTTCTAGTCCCACTGATCCATAGGAGTTGGAAACTCATAAGAAGAAGGAAGTGAAGGCTAAGTGTGTGTTGCGAGAGTCTATGAAGGATCATTTGATCCCTCACATTGTTGAGAAAACAACTGCCAAGGATATGTATGATGCTTTGGTGGGTCTATAAAAAAACAAGAATACTGGTAGGACGTTGCACTTGAATCACCAGCTTCAGATTGTCAAGATGACCAAAGAGGACACAATTGTTAGTTATCTTATGAATATTACTCATATATGAGATCATCTTACAAATATTGGTGATACAATGTAGGATGTTGAGTTGGTAAATGTAGCATTGAGAGGTCTTCCCAAGTCTTTGGAACCATTCGTGTAGGGGATATGTGCACGAGATATGTTGCCAAACTTTGATAGGATATGGACCGATTGTATCTAGGAGGAGACTCATTTGGTGTCCTGGGAGGAAATGGATGGTATGGTAAAGAGAAACAATGATGAGAACTCGACCCTTACAACTTGCACTAGGAAGGGTAGAAAATTTTCTCCAAGAAGAAGAGGTTTGTCAGGGAGAAGGGTTTATATTGAGGGAGAAACATCTCTAGAGCTAAGATGGAAGAAGGATATTAGTAAGATAAAATGTTTTGAGTGTCATGACTTTAGGAACTATGTTTCAAAGTTCCCACATCGAAGGGGAAGGGGAAGAAATCAATAGGCATAGAAAATATAGGTTGATCAAGTTGCATACAATTTCAAGAGGGAGATATTATTGGTCTTCTCCCTTTTAGGTACAATCTCTAGCCAAGGGGCTTGTTTGGTGGATAACGCAACATATTTCCATATGAAAGGTGCTATATAGTTGTTTGATACAATCACAGAGATTGGATTAGACTTGTGTGTGGAGCTTGGCACGAGAGCCAAGCATGTTTTATGACGATCTAGTTCATTTTCGTTCATATTGGAGTCAGGGGAGGTGTAGAGGGTGTCAAGTGTGTTATGGGTGTTAGAACATAGGGGTGTCCTCTCACTTTCTAAGATCGAGAGGAAATGCTATCATGTATTATTTTGAGATGGACAGGTATTGTTTGTGCCCAGATGCTCCATCTTCGTATTAGTAGTGGTTCTTGGAGTTAGGTATGGAAACCTATATAGGCTAAGGGGCCATCCTATGCGTGTTGTGGCTAGTAGGAGCAATGATATAGATGACGAGGAGAAAGTGGCTCCACCAGTGGTGAGACAGGTGGCCCCACCAATAACACATGTTCAAAAGGAGAAAGTGTCTCTATGAGTAGGGAGGTAGGTGGCCCCACCAATAGTGCCAGCTCAGAGAGAGTCAACCATCAATATAAAGTAGGGAGGATCAACCTCCTAGTACAATTCATAAGAGATTAGACTTCAAAGGAGGTCAACAAGTTCAGAGAGAGCATGCAACTCCAGAGATTGTACAGGCTTAGAGGGAGCATGCAAACACAGAGTGAGCATGATCTCATAGAGAGTCATTTTGATTAGAGGGTGATTTGGTCATTTAGAGGGATTTCCTCCTTAGGTTCAGGTGGGAGAGAGACATCTTCCAGGATTGACAGACATGTGTCATGGATTGAGGATTCTAGACATGAGGATTAGAGGAAGGAAGCTTCTAGAACATGTGAGACCTCCATGGAGGATCCATTTGTTTCAATAGGTTTTGCTACAGTGACAAAGGAGGCAGACAGTTAGGAGTACTAAGGAATGGGATTTTCCTCAGTCACATAGGGAACAACCGGTGAGCCAAACTGGACAACAAGATTTGATTCAATGATAAAGGGAGTATACAATTAGGAGGATTGGAGTACAACTATGTTAGATCTATTACAAGAGACATAGTTACTTCCAATGTGGGAGACAAAGGTGAATCCAAATGATATTGGATGGGATACCTCCCTCACTAAGAGGGAGTGTTGATTTTGTAGCTTCGAAAGGAATTCCCACTAGAGGCCAAGGTGCCAGGCATGTGGGAAATTTTGTTGGCACTAGTTTATCCTTTCATTTAAATGAAATCATCCATATAATGAGGCTAGGGGCTCATGGGAAAGTTGATGGGATTTGTGGGCTTGTGTGGGGGTGCCACACCCACAAAAAGGAGAACAAAATATTCTAATTAATTATTGAGTTTATATGGGGTTCCTAAAGTCACTCATAAGACTCATATTTAAAGGAGAGAGATATTTTAACAAATACCATTGTGAATAATGGATTTAGCATAAGTTAGAGTGCACTTGTGATGGGAACTTCAAAATTTTAGGAAGGGAAATTCTGCAATTGTGAGGAAAATCTGGCCTAGGGTTTGAGGGGGATTTTTTTGTTTATGTCACTACCAAGGAAGGCATTTTTCCAGGAAAGAGAGACACACATGTGAGGTCAAACATCTGAGGGAGAGAAGGGGTTGTAGAGGCATGAATGAGAGGAGATGCACATGTGAGGGATAAATCTCACAGGTGTGAGGGAGATAGCTCACACGTGTGAGAAACAAATCGTCCAGACAATCCATACAACTTTTACAACAATGTTTGAGTAGGATGCACATGTGAAGGAACAACAAAAGGATGACCCACACGTGTGAAGGTGACAACAGGTCCACATGTGTGAACTGTCAAGCATGTACAATAGTCTGTACTATTGATGTTATAATTCATACGACTGACGTAAGAACAAGTACAAGTGGCAACGATATATTTGTCGGGAAGAGGTGATTTCCATAATTTTTCCAAGGTTTGATTTTTGTTGAATTTTCTATTTTTGAGGTGGACGAGGTTGTCGCCAGATTTGGTTAAAGTGTGTTGATCAGGAGGGCTGGATTTTCCCTCAAATTTCCTGAATTTGATAAAGGTTACAAAAAATAAATTTATGTCTGAGTTGTGTTGATGATTCATCTCTGATCGTTTGTGTTTTTTCTACATATGAAATTCAGTCAATAATTTTCACTGTAAAATTGATCAGTGATAACAACTAGGGTTTTTTTGTTAGCTCACTAGGAATCAATTATTAGATCTGAAAATTAGTCACATAGAGGTATATGTGAAAATTGGCAATTACATACAAGAAGGACAGATGTTTTTTGGAGCTATTATGACTCAAAATAGGTTAAATTCAATAAGAATATTAGTGACACACTTGAAAGCTATTTTTTCTGCACTTTTTTTTAGAAATTTGATATATAAAATGTAGAGTGCAAATTTGTCTGTAGCTTGGAAGTTGTTCTAATATGTGATGCACTCAATTACATCCTTTTGAATGTTTTAAATTCACTTAGCACATTGCTAGTCAAATCTGATGAATGAGGGCCATAATTGAGATTTGAAAATGGATGAGTTCCATAGATATGGAAAGGAATATAGCTCCTAGCAACAATGTTTTTTATATCCACTCTTTTTTCAGGAAGATCTTTACACAATTTATCATGATCATTATTTGGATTAATTAATTTTCGCCGAACCAAACCCTGAAACAACATTTTTATCAAAAGATGTAGTTCTCAATGATATATGATTTCTTTGATAAGAAAGTATAAATTAAATATGAGAAGGATATATGCTTTCGAGAGTTACTATAACTCAAAGTTAACTTTAGGTCTTAAGGACCAATCATTCCTTGGGTAATATAAGTATTTGAATGCTTCAATTGAAGAGACCTTTTTGAGTCACATGGGGGTAAAGTTGAAGTTTTATTTATGATATTGCTACATAATTTTATTATCATTAACCTAGCTTAACATTAGGTTACATAATTGATGTAATGTGGGAGTGAAGCTAAAAGTTTTACTTATGATCTTGCTACATAAATTTTATTATCATTAAAATGGGTTAACATTAGGTTGCACTAATGTTACTGTTAAAGAAATTTTTTCCTCACCCTATGCAATCTTGCAGAGAGGGCCTTATTCCATTCTCCCATGTAGAATTACTTTCCTTGATTGATAAATCCAAAGAAAAAAATAAATATTTTTCCACTTGTACACACCTTGCAAGATATATATCAAGCGTATACGCTGGCTACTCCACTACAGCTTGCGTACATCAGGATTTGTTCCAAAAAATCAAAATTAAATGTTGGGTTTCCATGTCACGACATGAGATCTCTGATCCTTGGCCTTCCATATACCGGAAACGTTTCAACTCGGCCCTTCAGTTTCATTTTGAAGGATATAAAGAAGCCAATTCCAAGCTATGGAAAAGGAGAGAGAATTCAACTTTTAGAGCAAAGTTACTCTGGAGAAATTATTTACTTCATAGTGAGTCTACATCCCTTTGTCCTTTAAGTTTGAACAAAATTTTCATCCCCCAAGATCTTCCCTTATTGATGGAGAACCTCTTTGTCTCCCTTATATGAGATTGCCTTTGGTGGAGGATTGAAGTGGTGGAGGCCTAGTTGGAAGGAACTCGGTTTCTTGGTTCTGAACCCTGTTGACACAAAAATCTGTAATATTTTCACTTATGTTGATCATTTATTAATAGAAATACTCCTTTCTCGTCCAATTTATATCTTGCAAATATATGTATTACGATCCATGGGCATGTTTGTTTTGTATATTAATGGATTATGCTATCTAATGTGCTAACCTTTTTATATTATCACTATATGCTTGCTCTGCTTGTTTGTTGAGAACTTGTTGCAAGTATAAATCTTTTGGGTCGAAGTGCTCAACGATGGACATCATCAAACGTTTGGATGAGGTAGGCCTCTTTATTACCTCTCTTGCACATTAGTTTATATAGAATATGTTGGAATTGAGTCGATTTCTATAGTCATACCTGTCTGTTGTGATTCACCCTAGCCATAGAGAGATTTTCCTCGTAAAATAATTG